>VXBA01004184.1:968643-1028228 GCA_013399895.1 Serilophus lunatus
GAAAACTCCTCAAAAAACCACAAAGAACCTGCAAGCACTGTGTAGGTGCATTATAGGCTCACTTATTATCTCATTTAAGGAAATCTATCAGAAGAATCTCTCTTTAAAAAAATGATTATAAAATGCACCCAAAAGAGAATGTAACTTTAATTAGTCTTACACCAACCTGCAGGGTCAGCTCACATTCTAGTGGTGAGGCTGGTAATCACTTGCAAGGATTTGACTTTCAGGCTTAGGGGGAGTTTGGCTGGAAACAAGGTGAGATCTACTAAATCAATTTGACAGTGTTCTGTTTCTGTGATAGCAGGAGCCTTCAGAAAATGTTATAAGATTATGGAAGGCTTTTGGAAAAGATATCTATCTGCATTTCAATAAGAGCAACAACATTTCATCAGCAATGTTGTGCAAAAATAGATCTGAAAGGATCTTCAGGATGTTTCTAGTCCATCCTCCTGCCCAAGGCGGGACCCTTTATACCAGCGTCATTCCTGATAAATAGTTTTCTGTCCTAATCCTAAAGATCTGTAGTGACAGAGATGCAACAGCTTCCCTGGGCGATCTGTTCCATGCTTCACCATACTCACTGTTTTTCATGATGTTTAGTCTGAACTTTCTGTACTGCAGTTTTTGCCCATTAGTTTTAGTCCTATCCACAATGCCTAGGCAGAGCAGAACATTCCCATTCCATTTTTTTTCCCCCCAGAAGCAGTCTTTTATGTTACTCACTGAAAGCACTGTAAGCATCTCAAACAGCACAGGATGGAGGGGGCTTCTGCTGGCCTTCTGTGAGTGGTGTCGGCCTGAAACACGGAAATAGGAGGTAACTTTCAGAACATTGAGATGATGGATGCCCTTTCTGCCTTTGAAGTGAAGAGCCTAACTTGTGTCTTTGTCACCATTATTAGGCTGATACACTTGCACTTGAGTGCAGTGTGTCACAGCAAAGTTAAACTGGGTAATTTTACCACAGTGAGTTGGGCCCACTACATCTTAAGCTGCTTTTGTGCTCTTGATAAATTTATAGAGACTCTTTTTAAGCAAGGTCAGATGTGTGTGTTCCTGGCTTCACACAGACAAGTAATCTGTGTCTCAGAAGTAGTTGCAGATCACACTTCCTTGGCAGATGGACTCCCAGACTCTGACTCTATTTTGGCTGTGCTAAAACCACTATATATATATATAAAGAATAAGGAGACAATAAAACCAACCAAAAAGAATGTTGAAATGTTCACTAAACCACTAACTGCAACCACAAACTCTCCCAAATCATTGTTATTTTAGCAGTTGGGAGGAGCATATATCCTCAGCTGCACCACAGCAAATCCAGTAGTTGTCAGTCCAGTTACACCCAGCGGCTGAACGCAAAATGCCATTTCTCTGCTCCACACTGTGAAGCTGTCTAGCCTTCTTGTTTGTTTGTTTGTATTGATAAGCAGTGGCATTAATAACAAAAACTATCTTTTTGGTACAACACCAAGAGTACAGAAATTATTTTAAACTTATGACTCTGAATATTATAGTTTCTAACTCACCATCAGCCCGACTTAAAATGTGCTGTCAGTTTATGATACCCAGAAACCATTGGTATTAGGTATTTCTCTGTGAAAAATCATGCATCATAAAAAAAGATCTGAACTGCAAGTACAGCCATGGAGTATTGCAGTCATTTATAAGAATTTCGTTTAGCTTAATTAGTTAAGAGTGTAACCTCCAAAGGCAAAAAAGGAATCACTTCATGGTGGTCCTAACCTAAGATAAAATAAAAGGTTGGCAGCAGTACAATTTGGTCCAGAGGTGCTGGTTTTGATCTAGGGAATGCTGCCCATTGTCCAGTAAAGGCAGAGTGATACATGCCCAGGTTTCAGATTTGGAATGCAAAAAAACCAACTACTCTGACAGTGACCTCTGTTGGTTCTTCCCTGAAGTTCAGAGATGTGTTTGGGTTTTGGTTCTTTTTTGTTCTTGGAGTTTTTGCCAATTAAGCTTGATTACGTTTCTTAATAATTTTTACAGTAGTGAAATAATAGTAGGCAAAATCAATGTCCCCAAAGGACACAAAAGGTTCAAGGATTCAGACTGTTCTAATGGAGCTTTTAGGAGCTGCCAAGTGATCTGTCATTGAAAGAGTAATTGGTTAGGAAGAAAATGAGACTTAAATGCATGGACAGTGAATGGAAGTTGCTTCTGGCAGGTAAAACAAATAAGGAATGGGAGCACTGAGATAAACTTTATTATACCTAAATATGCTATATTACTTGAAACTAGAAAGAAGCAAGTAAAATAACCAACTAATTTTAGTCTGATGACATCCACTTGGACTTCAAAACTACTTATGGAAAACATTGATTTGAAATAAATTGGAATTGGTTTTGAGTAGTTTTCTTTTTTTTTTTTTTTCAAAAAATCAGTTCTTATTCACAGGGCAGGATATCACTGCGAATATGCAAACCTGTGCACAATAGCACAGGGACAGATTCTGGCTTTTATAATCCTGAAATATACTAATTAACCATTTAGGTAAAAAGTTTAATGAAACAGGTTATAACTGAAGTTGGCAGGCAGATGGTGTGAATTGTTAGACTTCTGGGCTATTATGAACACTAAACCTAAAAAGGAATTGCTAAGTCTGTAGGTCTAAAAATTGATAGCTGGTATTATTCTGTGACTATGGATGTAGATTTTGTGTCTCACTCGTCCTTTGAAGCTACTGAAGCCTTGCTGTATGAGTACTGTTGCTTTAATTAAAAAATACACTGCATACAATGTTCCTGAGTCTGCAGTTGGAATATGAAGTCATTTATTTCAATGATCTATGTCCATTACCATTTTATTTTCAAAAAAATTACTTTATTGACATACTGTTTTAACAATTTTTTTTTTTCCTGCAATGAGATGTTTTGCTTTTGAGATGTAATTTCTGCTATGCAGTTAGACATGGATTCTACGCTTTTCAATCGTTCTCTAAAATCAGAGATGTTTCCTCAATGGCTTTAAATTCTAAATGTTACAGGAGGGACAGCATAGGAAATACATCTATTTGGGGATAAAAAGGATGAGGAATAGTTCTCTTAGTATGGCTTAGGTGATACGTTGAGAGCAGCCTTGGGTTTGAACAGGCTCATATATTAAAATAAATGCTCACCAAATAGGTGTGAGCAAGTGAAAAATGTAAAACTGCTGTAGTTAGACCCCATCATTAAGCTTGCAGTGGGTATCATAACTGCTTCAGTTTTTACAATTTCAGATATATCAATAAATGTCTGAAAATGTTTATTTCTAAGTTAAATTATATTAAAATTATGCCAGCAAGCATAACTCCAAGGCATAAAGCTTTACAGTGAACAGGTTGAACCAAAAAGGAATGATGCCCTGGTATGTTTGGGGGTTTTTTTGTTGCATAGTTTAATTCTCCTTATGATTTGAGATTCAAGAATTAGTAAACTTGACCTACTCATTTTTGTGTTCATGGGTATGTCAATTTGAGAATTCGAAGTCTGTGCTCATTTTTACTTCCAGCACTACAAGAACATAAAGGACTCTCAGAGGGACAGCTGAAAGAACTAGTGAGAGGACTTGGGAAGGAACAAACAACTGAGTCAAATAATGCAAATTCCACTCTAATATTTCTCTTCACACTTTTATCCCTTCCGTGGTCTGTCCATTAATTCAAAGTCATCTATCTCCTTTACATAAATATTTGTAAGTGTATATTCCTATACTGTCATGTTCTTAGGTGAATGATGATGAATATTATGAAAGATTGCTTGTGAAACATGAAGTATTATTTATTCAGACTTTGAAAAATAATTTATAATACCATGAAATGTTAGTAACATAACAAGTGGGCTTGGAATTTTCACCACTTAAAAATTTACTGCAACAACATTGGCACCACAGGATTCCATTTTGCTTTAAAAATAAGATCAAAAGGCTTTAAAATATATCCTTCTGAATGGAGCTTCTTGAGTTAGTGTAAGGGAGCAGGGACGTGTCACTTGCTTGTAATAATTTCTAATATAAAAGAATGGCCTAAATAGATAATTATTTAATCTTTAGAGTTCCTTGTGCTTATTGGTCAGTAATTCTCTTGTGGAAAGGGTGGTTAAGAACCACTTTCCATTAAGCATGTTACTTGTTCACTCCCAGCCAAAACAAAGTTATTTTTCTGGTCTTGAGTGAACACTCTGAATAGCCTGAAAGTGCTGTTGGTCCCTTTGCCTGTCAGTGCAGCCTAAAAAATGCATGTGATGCTCCTTGTATGAACGAAAAGTGGGAAGGGGATTATAAAGAATTCAGACTCTGGACAAGTGGTTTGGGTCATTGATTTTCTACTCAATTCTCCTGCTTCTGGCTGTGTGAAATGGATCAAACCAATTTGTTTTCCTGGCCTGCGATTTCCTCCACCATCCTTTTTTTCTGTATGTTTAGCCTGTGTAAAAGAAATCTCCTAAGTGCTTTTATCTCAATGACTGCAGAGTCCTGAACAGCCTCCGAGTGCAGCACCAAGCACGAGGGGAGTTTGCTGTTCTCAGCTGTCTCTATTTTCTGTTCCACAGTCTTTTCTGATATAGATGTGCAGAATGTTTATAGTGTATGTAACAACTGGATCAGTGTGCTGTTGAACCTGAGTGAACAATCCTGCCAGAGACACACATCAATGTGGTTACACAGCTCTCCCCCTGACTGGCACAGATTCCAGCTGGTCAGGCACATGCATTACTGAGGCACTACAGAGACAGGAGGAGAAAGGACTGGCAAAGAGTGGAGGGAGAAAAATGGGGAAAATGTATTCCTTCAAAAAGATTGAATACTGTTGAGACAGGATGTGGTTTGTAGACCCGATTAAGGTTGTTAGTTCTCAAAATTAAAAAATATTTTGTTGAGGGTTTAATTTTGGGGTTTAGAGTTCCATTTTGTGATGAAGTGTCTCATGTTTTTTGCAAAAAAGTGGAATAAACTAGATATGCTTCTCATTGGATAGATCTGTATTTGTTCTTGGCCATTACAGATTTAATATCAAGAAATAAAATACCAAATTATTTCTGATGAAAACACAAGACTTGATGTAAAAAACAAGTATTTTCTTAATTGTGTTACATGCCCAGAGAAATGTCACAGTGTTGTTGTTGACAGCCCCATCGAACATGTCCAGGAATGGACAGGATGCTTAGAGAGACTGAGCCACATCCATCCTTAGAGTTTTCCAAGATAAAACCTTGAGTAACCAGAGCTTGCAGCTGCCTTTGCTTTGGGCAGGAAATTGGCCCAGAGAAATTCTGAGGTCCCCTCCAGCCTGAATTTTCCGTGATTCTTTGATTTTATGATGTTTAGATGTTTCTTTCAGAAATTGAATTGCTAAAGAGGTGATGGATGGGGAGAACACGTAGGCTTGTAATGCTATATCAGAAAGAAGGTGTGCTTTATTTTGGCAATGATAAGGACACTTGATAAGGAAAGCCAACAGGATCTCCATAGCAGGGACCTGGCTGAAGGCAGGTAGCAATATTCTTTATCTGTATGTTTACTCTCAGCTGAGCTAGAGAGGAGAAGAGGTTCCACTGTTTAGTGTATGCCTTGCTTTTGTATTGAAGTTATTTATTTCAAAATAAATTACTTGTGAAAATGATCCTTAACTTTATATATGAACCAATCATTCTTTTCACTTTCAAATACTATATCTGGGTATAATTACTAAAAAATGAAGGCCTACAGAGTATTAGTTAGAAATAAAAATTCTTAATACCAGTGGTTTAACTTTTCATGACTGCTTAGGCCAGAAGTGTTTTTATGTGTCTTGTGCTCATACAAAAATCAGAAGACAGCACACTGGAGATAGTAGACAGCAGAATTACTTGTACAGTTCACTCTTATGGCAAAATGACCCCATGGTATTGAGTGAACACCTTGGCAGTGGTTCCTATCCAGATTGCATTATCTTGTACAGCAGCTCTGTATTGACTGTAATCACATAACAGTCATCAAAGGCCACGTGTCTGTTGTGAACTTTGACAGCATATGTCAAGTAAGTACTCTTTATCCAGTGTTTATTTGTTTGTGTTTATTTGTTTTATCCCAGTGTTTATTTGGAAAATGTATTAAAAAGATGTAGACAGTTATAACAGATGTCTCAGTAATATGGTATCTTATGATATATGCAATTAATGTGGTTAAACATGCTGAAATATTTAAAACACAGACTTTAAATAAATAGTTGAATACCACTTTAAAAACCACCTGTATTATCTGGACTTGATTCATTTGGGGACTTTGTTGGCAAGTGAGACTTAATTTTATGGTTAACTGTGGTGGTGGTGACGAAATTTTTGGAGGAGAGGTGGTGAAAGAGACTGGTAGGGACTCAGACTTTTCCGGCTGTTGGACATCTGTCTTTGTTTCACGTTAATTGCAGTGCATTAATTTACTCTTAATTTTAAACAGCTTTTTAAAAGGAAGGTTTTTATTACCAATATAATGGACTTTTTACTGCATGTATCCCTTCTGGCCTTTTTGTATTCTGTTGATCTTGTGGTTTAGCCTGGCAGGCAGCTAATGACCACACAGCTTCTTGTTCACTCCCTTACCCCAGTGGGACTGAGGAGAGAATCAGGGAAAATTGTAGCACTTGTCAGTTGAGATAAAGACAGTATAGAAGAACAAAAATGGAAGGGAAAAAATAATAATAGAAATAAAATATACTAATTTTGATCAATATTAGTTCATCAGCTGCAGCTTCTGACCATCTTTCCAATTGGTTTATACACTGAGCCTGATCTCATACAGTGTGGAATATCCCTTTGGCCCAGCTGTCCTGTCTGTGTCTCCTCCCAGCTTCTTTATATGCACGGTGGTGCACCGCTCTGAAGGAAGATGAGCAATTCCTTTGTTCTTGGTCCCATACTAAACAGCGTAAATATTTCTTTTGGAAGGTGTCATACTGCAGTGACATCCAGATGTCATCTAAGTGCCCATTGGTCTGGATTACTGGTAACACATGCGATATAAAATTGTGCTGTAACACTAAAGATACTTTCCTGAGTTATATGTGTCAACATTCTAAAGGATATGAATATGTATGCTGTCTAGGAGTACCAAATAGCATTTATTTTTAATTGAAAAAAACAGCCCCAAGCCAAAAGAATGGTGCAATTGGGAATTATTCCAATTATCTGGAGAATCTCATAGCATCTCCACTGTTTGTGTTCTTTGCCAGTGACTCTGCACTAGTGAAGTTGTTCAGTGATTTAGAAACAGCCTCTTCATTTATAAGTGAAGCCTGATGCTTCTGTATTAAGCAAATCTTTATCTTATTTTACATGTTCTCTGATGTTTTACAGACTGAAAGGCAGTGGAGAAAATTTTAGATCTTTTTAGTTTGTTGCCTCCTTCATAATGGGAGGAAGGGGCAGAACAGAAACAAAGTGGAGATGAGAAGTTTTTGAGAAAACTGACTATCCGTTAGTCTTGCAATATTACACACAGTGCCGCCTCAGAGCCCTCATTACCTTGTGCTCCTGCCATGGTGGCAAACATTAGAGTTGCCCAACTGATTGGCTCAGGTGAGATTAATTGAGGAGGACATGCTGATGTGTTTAAATGATGAGAAATCACCATCCAATACCATCTGCAAGAGCTTCAGTCACCTTGATGCCCTAATCCTTTTCTTTGGAGAGCTTTGTGGTCTCACTTGGATTCTTGCTCTCTCCAGCCCCTCTGGCTCCCCCCGCACCTCAATATCTTGTTTTAGTCTAATGGACTGTAAATTGATTTCTCTGTCGTGTCCTTCCATGACCCTGGATTTGCAACATTCTGCTCTTGCTGAGAACTCACAGAGGTCTGAAAAGGTAAAATATAGGAGGTGTGTTACAGACATTCATGTTAGATGTTGTTATAAAACTTCTGGATGTAATAGTATCTTTTCGACAAAATTAAGCACTGTATGCATTTTGTGTTCTCACAAACACTTGTATTACACTGATTTTATAATAAACTAACTCACATCAAAGGTCAATTTCCCTTGCTTATGGAATTCTCTTATGGGAAGATGAGAAAATAATACAAAGACTGAGAGAAAAAGAACTAGTTCTTCACAGCAATAACTTTTTCATACCTTGTTTGAGTGTGACTCCTTTGGTGTTCCATTAGCATGGTGATGGAACTAATGCAAAACAGACTTAGATTACCTTTGAAAATGGGAGTTGACTTTATAATTTTCTGATTTTTCCTTGATTTTTAAAATCATAACAGACTATAACTTTTAAAACAACAGGAAAATAGTTTGAATTAAGAAATGAGGGCAATTACCAACTTACTCTAGAAATTCATCTCCATAAGAAAATATTTAAATTTAACTCATTAATTTAAAATTAATTAATTTAATTTAATTCATGCTTTTAAAATTAACTTATTTGTGTTGTGACAAAGAAATTTAAGTAACTATTATTCTGCAGCCATGGATATAATTACCACAATGTGTCAGGCCTATCATGTTTTGTTGTAGAAAAGTTTTCAAGTCAAGTGGGTCCCTCTTTAACCAGCTCCTCAAAAAAGTTTTGAAAAGCTCACTGGTCCTTGATTGATTTGTTGTGCATGTGACAAATTAAATGGATATTTCTGACAGGACTTTAGCTCCTTACTGATGCTTACCTTGGAGAGCTTCCAGGTGTGCTAATGAAAACAGCCAATGTTGTTTGTTGTGGAATCCAGAGAACGGAAATCAAATGCAGTGCAACACTATAATTAATAGGCATGCTAGACCTGAAAGGATGACAGTAAGTTAATACCAGCTTCTAGATGCTTTTAGACTACAACATATTTTTTAGGACAGCAAAGCTGCCACTTCCCAACTGCAGTGGAGCTGAGGGGTGTGTTCTGAAAAGTCCCAGGGCTTCACTTCTGCAGTGTTTCACTAAGACTGCACATGGGTCAAAGGGCAAAATTATGCAGCTCTGTTGACTTAGAGGGATGTTTGCCCATTTATGCTAGTTCAGTGCTGTCCTTATTTCTGGAAACTGGCTGTTGTGTGGGCACTGCCTGCTAGGAGCAGCATCATGAAAGAGTATTGGAATCATGTGCATGAAAGAGAAATCATATGCAATGAAATGCCCCATATGCTTTGTATAAAATTTTTTGATTAAAACCTCCCTCCTCGAATTAAATTTGACCCAGCTGTTGCCATCTGTCAGCTTTTCAATGCCCTTTACAAAAACCAACGTTGTTGGTCTGGGTCCAGTCTCTCTAGGGCTGTGCTGCTATAGGATGTGCCACATATGGCACATTACCAGTGTCACTGGAGAAGACAAAGCTGCTGGGTGTGGGACTGAACATGCAGCTGGGGTACTGAACACAAAATAGTCTTATGCTTTAATCTGCAAGATTTAAGGAGAAGGCATTGCCTCCTCTTCACTGGAAAGTTTGTTTTTATCTGTAGACCATCTAAGAATATGGTGGTATTTTAATTCTTTTGATATATTTTAGCTGATTCACTGTATGAGGGTTTGCTAAGGTTTGAAATAGCACTGAGTCTAAGGCCATGGATAACCGGCTGGAGCTACAGATTGTGCACATTTTGGGGATTTTAGGTCCTTCTCATCTTTTAGAAGGACAACAGTCTGCCATGAGGAAGCCAGGGTTGTTGAGCTTTCCTTGAATTCAACAGAATATGAATTATCAGTAATATTTTGCCCACAATCCAATTTCTGTATGAATTTCTTTGTGATACCCAGGGAGAGACTGAAGTAGAGCTACTTTGTTTAAAATTACTTACAACTTCCTAGGCCAGTTTTTGAAATTGCTTTACTGAAGATGAAGTTAGTTCTTACACTCAGATTAAGGGACACTTTTAATCATAGAAGATACTGGCTTATCTTTATATTACAAGTCTAAGTTATGCATGAATAATACTAATGTTTTATTGAGTCATTCTGGAACACTTTTATTATGAAAATGTGAGGTTTCAAACTTTGTTCCTATGGTAAACATGGAAAAATCCAAACATGAAAGCAGATATAAAAAGTAATGAATGTTTTAGATTAGGTAAATCAGGAGGTAAATTCTAGGAAACAGAAGCCTGATGGAAAGTCATGCTGCACATTTCAGGTAGTTTTGTGAATGTTGCAGTCATAATATTTATTCAGAATTTATCTTCATATGTGTGAAATTCTCAGACTTAATAATCTTTTGCGTTGAAAGAATGAATTGCTATAATTTAGTATAATTTATTGAAAACTGTTTCATGTGTGATACTGCGCTATGCTGTTCTGCTTTTTGAACGCACCAAAGCTGCTTTGCTGTGCTGGCTTTTAAGTTTGCACTCTAGTAAAACCAGACTTTTTGAGAGGTTTGCTCTGGTCAGAATTGATCAATTTTTTATCAGGAAACCTAAATAAGTAACTTATCACACTTCAGGAGGGTGCACAGAGCAAAAACTAGGGCAAGGAAATTAATATTTCAGTATTCTGCACTTAAGCCATTCCGTGTTGTTTTGCTGATGACAATGGACTAACTTAGGAAAGGAGTGAAAGAGGAGTCTTTCCTCTCTTCCATGAATTGCCAATACATTTTTGAATTGACTAAGGAAGGTTGTGATCTGCCAGCTTGTGTTTCTACCTCACCTTTCAGCCAGTTTTCTCATACACTTAACTTTGTTCTTACCTAGGAATTATAAATTCTTACAACTTCTTCTTTGACCCAGGGTATGTATGTGTAATTGTTCCTTAAAGGAATTAAGGAAATCAAAATTTAATTCTCTTATCTTACTCAGGTTTTGGGCAGTCATGTAAATGCTCAGGTTGATTACCGTTCATTACTTGGTGACCATCAGCACACATGTAAGAACTGAAATTGAAAATTACTGAAATAAATTACTGTTTTTAATTGCTGCTGAACCTGATGACTGTTATATATGTAATCCTTACTTATTTACATTCCAACGTTCATTTGAATTTTTTTCTGCCTTGCGTGCTCCTTTTTGTTTTGCAAGATGCTTCCTACCACTTTCAAGAGCAAGCTTGCTTCAGATTCAGGGCCCTGTCCTAAGTGGTCAAATACAGGCATATAAATGACCTTCCTATAAGGATGCACACAAAGGATATGTGTCTGTGTATATTTATCTCCTTAAACATAAAGAAAAATTGTTAGCAGTTCAAAACCACCTGAGTGTTTAATTTTATTTGCTGTGAACATTTAAGACATAGGACAATCCTGAAATCTAGCTGTTTGCCTCTCATGGCTTAGTACATATTTTTCGGTTGTCTCAATTTGATAGGCATTTAATTTTAGATTTCTTGCTATTTTGTTCGTGCGAATCTGCACTTGAAGTAGAGCTAAAGAAAATGCTCATGCTCTGTGTCTATCAAATTATTCCACATGTAATCAGTCCATTACCACAAGGAAGTGTGAGCTGCAGTGCTCCCTGTAATGGCATATGCTGAATGCTGGGCCCTTTGTGCACAGGACAGAGTATCTCAGCTGTTCATTTTTTGAACACTTCAATATACGTGTTTAAGGGGTCAGACACAAAGGCTTTTTCTATTTTGTCTGTTTCTAGGTACAGTGGTCTCAATCTTAAGTGATGGAAATTTAGTTTTAATTTGATAGGATTTTAAGGTTAAATGGAATTTGCCTTTTTTATTACATCACAAATATATACGTTGATGTATTAATGGTCTGTCCCACAGTTCTGTAATGGTCTTAGGATTTCTGATCTAATGATCTCATCACTAACATTAGAACCTTGTGCCTGTACAGCTCTTTGACTTGCCCTGACACACATCTGCAGAGGATTGCTCGTACCTGTGTGGCATCTCTTGGCAGTTTCTGTAGGGCTTTCTGCTGCTTCCTTCAGGAATGTTTATCAGAAAAGAAAAACCTTTTCATGAAGACACACTATTAATTATGTGCATTGGACTAGTCTAGAGGCCGTTTATGCATTTAATAAATTAACTCCAGTTTATTAAGAAAATGCACAAAATCTGCCTGAAATGATAAGTCAGTTTCCTCTGGCATGAGTTATCATTGCACTACTGGAAAAAGTCAAGAGTATTGGTCTGGCCCAATATTTTTTCCTAGTTTCCTTTCTAATCAGGAAAATAGCTTTGCTTCAAAAAGCTCTTTTACAGGAATTTCTAAATGTCAGAAAATTAATTTAATGGTTTCATATTTACGATACAGTCGACAAGAATTATAGGCTACGTGCTGTGAATGCAGTGAATCCTTTCTTTTTAGAGATAAGGGTAGGAAATGCGTGGATTTTAGATTTAGTTTTGTTAATAGATCTGATTGCTTGAAAGAGTGGTCAGCTCCAAAATCTCAGGTCTGTGGCTGATTTAAATAATGTATCTCTTGGTTTCCAAGGGGAAATAAAAGCTTCTTTGATAAATAAAGCAGCTTCTGCATTTTGGAACATTAATGAGTAAAAACAAGTAATAAAATATGCCAGTATTCATATTTTGGGCTGTCTAAAATGTGTGACGCAAAATAGTGCTATTTGTGGAAAATTGATCATGCCAACTGCTCTTGAGGAATACACACAACTAAAAATTTAATCTGAGGCAAAATTCCCAACCACCTTCTCTCCCTCTTCAATTTTCTGGAATAGCACTTCATCTTCTATTTCACGGTGGCCATATTAGTGCAACAAATAAATGACGGTTAGATCTGCAAATATCAAAATTGTAATGTCTTTAAAATTATACATACAAAATTAAATATTAAAGAAGTGTTTGAACCCACTGCTCTGTTAATGACGACTCGGGTCCTAGATCTAGTTTTCATTTCTAATAGTGAATTGCAGCAATTCCTTGGCTTTTTTCACAGTCTCCTCTGTGAAAATGATATGTTTCTAATGCATAATCTTCTTCCTGTGCTCCACAAATAGGGAGTAACTTTTCTGATGGACCTTATCTTCCTAATTTCTAGCCCTTGGAGAATTGAAAAATTGACTATCAAACCAAATCCAATTACCTATAAAGCAAAATTAATCAACTGCTGCAGCAAAACAGCTAATCTTTATCATTGATATGAGATTAGGATGTGGCTTCAATGTGGCTGAAAATGACCAAATGTAGTAGTGAAAGAGAAATATTTTTTTCCTCCGAATCTGTGTAATATTTTTTCTCTGTTAACACCATGACTAATTCTTCTGAATGTGCATCCTTCTGCTGAAACCAGCAGTAATATCCAAGAATGTCTGGGTTGGGATTTGCTTAAGGATGAGTGGTAACTACATGGCAAGGCAATCTTGAACACTCTTAATTCATGCAGGTATCCTGGTTTTGAAGTTCATTGTTCCTTACAAACCAGCAATTAAATGTGTACCTGGGTACTCTCGTCTGTGGGATGGTCTGAGTTAAAAAGAGATGCAGTTCTCAGCTCTTCCCAAAGACACAACGTGTAGAAAAACCTACTGTGCACATCAGAGACCTCAAAAACATCTTGTCCAGAAAGTTAAAGAAAGAGTAGATATCCTTCCCTGCTGCTAAAGATTTATCCTGTTTATCCTATTTCTATTAGCTATTGTATCATTTCTGGCTGAACATAAAACCAATTATTTGGTTTATTAGATTCGTTATCTCCCTTAGTTTTCATAAGTATAAAATATTTCCCCAAGCATTATGAAAAGATTAAAATTCAATTTGAGTGCTGAATTATGTATGACTTTCAATTTGGCAATATTCTAAGAATTTTTTGTTTCTTAGCTTTTTGGTTTTATTAGAAAATATCTACTATCAAATGTATTTTTAATAGATATTTCCTTGTATTAGATGACACAGTTGACATTTAATCAATTCTACTGAGAAGCCTGAATATTTAATTTTACAATTCATAGTGGCCAATCTGTTTGATAAATGGAATGCTTCCATTTATGGCTAGGATTTGAGGGCAGCAAGCATATAAACAAAATTACTTCGAGAGGAGAAAAATCAGTTAATTATTCTACTTAAATGTACATGGTAATATCTATCAAGCTGCCAACATAGGAAAATAACAATCAGCAGAGTAAAGCCTGAAAAGCATTAGTCAGAGTTCATTAGGATTATTATTCTTACTTTAAATAAGAAGGATATGAATATCTTCAAGATATTCAATGCTGCTAGAAAGAAATGAATAATGTATAATAATAAAAGCCTTAAAACACTGTAGAAGCCTTATACATCCAGAGTTTTGCTCTAGCACTTTTTTCTTTTAGTATCTGAGTTGAATCTGCAGACACTTTATATCTCATTTTTGTTGTAGCCTGGTCTCTGCCTTGGTTTTAATATTGATGTCGGTATATATGTAAATATTAAGAACAGGTTGGATTCAATTTGCTGGAGTTAAAAAATATCAATGCTTAAGAGACTTATTTCTCTGTTTTTATAGTTAGTTCTTTGTAATTCGCTACTCGGAGACCTTTCAGGGGTTTGGAAGCTGAGGTTACCTGAAATGTACTGAAGAGAATTTTTTAGACATAGGTGGTTCTGCTCATAGACCTGTTTGCTGTTTAGGAGTTTTTTTAAAAAAGTCATACATTCATACAGCCCATAAACTTTGTACCTTTATATAATCTTATCTTGACCTTCTCAGGCATGAAATGAAATAAATGAATTTCACTTTTTTGAAGTTGGTTCTCTAAGTGCTCTCAGCATCAGGTCTTTATATACCTATCTGCTTAAATTGCTTGCAGAAATTATTAGTGTTCAAATGTGTGTATTCATTGTTGCTATAAATTTCACATAGCAAATTTTATTTTTATGGGTTCATAATTTTAGCTCTATTTATTGCATGTGCAAAGCAGTGCAGATGGATTTACAGCTAAAAACATTCATCCTCATGAACTGAAGTATAGCTGAGGTCCTTAACTCTAGGGTATTTCTGAACATTCACATAAATGCTTTCATTAAGTAATCAATATCACTGAGTATTTGTACATAAACCATATGGATGAGATACGTCCAAAAGTAATAAGGAGTATAAATCCATTTTGTCAATTCTCAGAGGATTAAGTGCATCAATAGAAAATAAAGGTGTATAACTGTGCATCCTTTCAGGAAATGAGAGCTGCAATATTATCTTCTAGACATGTTTTAGCAATGCAGAAGTAATTTTTTAGTTGCTGAGTTTATTTAGAACCTGCAGGTCTTGACTTAGTATTCGTGAATTTTTGTCATACCTAATAAAAAAGTACTTTTAGTTGAGAAACTTTTCTATACTTATACGAAAATCATTTTTCCCTTTCGGATTGAAAAAAGGTTTGCTTTTGTAAATGTTTTGTTGTGTAAATGTCTAAAACATTTGAGTTAAAATAAATTTTAGGGTTGTAGTTCAGTCAAAATTATACTGATTTCAAGGGATTTCATAGCTGGTCCTAAATGAGTGAATTAGAAAATAAGCAGTTACATTAATCTGATAAATGGTTCACCATTGTTATTGGAAGATAAAAGCTAATTTCCATTTCTGTACAGTTTTTTAACAGTTCATGTTATTCCAACAACTTCATAAATTAGAAAATGCTCAGCTGCTTAACTTACGAGCAAACATCAATGGATAAAAATCCACCTTTAAACTCACCTCTGAAATGAATTTGTGGCAGAGGGAAAGTAACAAAGTCAGAAGCAGGTGACAGGATTGCTGTCTTCGTAAGGGGTTACTGATGAACACATCTTCACAGTAGTTCTTTAAGTAGTATTAATTGTTCACAGAATAAAGAGCTCACTAAAATGGCAAAGGTTCTGCATAGTCTTGCATCTCTTTTTCAGGCCAGTGCTAGAAAAACCAACATGTCCAAAGAAAACAAATTAGATCAGGGTCTAATTTGTTATTAGGGAAATCTCTTCTCTTTTTAAAGACAAATAAGTCGACCAATCAAGCATTCTTGATTCTATCAATCTTATTTAATTAGCAGGAAGCTCATTGAGAGGGATGCAGAACACAACCTGTAGGTGCAAGTGTTTTGTTGAAATTCACATTTGACTCAGGGAAAACATTGCTTGTTCTTGCCATACGATTCTTGCCTAGATATGACTGAAAATAAACTCCAATTGCAAGATCACAGAGTATCAAATGCCTATGCTGTTCCCTGTGATTCCACTGGCTGAACCTTCCTTGCTCCCATCCTTGCCTGTTATGAGATGACCTCAGGCCAAAATAAATCCCTTTGCTGCTATTCAAAACATTTTTAGATTAATTAAATGTGATTTAGTTGTAGGATGAAATATTCTCACTTTTTACTTTCTGCGCATAACTTTCACAAAGATAAAGCATGAAAAGACTAATTTTAGTAGTTCAGTTTTGCAGATATTATAAATTTCCTTATGTGTGTAAACACAGGGAGTCCTGACTTCTTGATGTGGCCATTCTTTATTAGCAGATACTTCTTTCTATGTACACACACACGCAGACTGTGATATGCTCCACAGTAAGAGGCATGGGCAGAGATCTCAAGAAGGCTGGCCTTAGAAGGAATGTGGGTTATTTGATATCTTGGAGAGGACTGATGGAACAAAGAAGTTTTCAGACACATGAAAATGTTGATAAGAGAAAGGTTGGAATGTGTTTTTCTGCTTACCAGGACTAAAACAAAGAGTAGCACTTTGAAATTATAGGAAGAGAACTTCTGATCTATTACTGTTTTTATTTTATAAAATCCTCTGATGTAGTAAAGATGACTAACTATTAAACTAGACAGGTCAGGGAATTGTGGTTTTTAAGTAGGTGTTGAAAAAGGTTTGGGTTAGAAATATAGTTGCTTAGAGATACAGCTGGAGTAAATAATCTCTTAAAACACCTTCCAGCCTACTTCTGATTGTTTTATGAAGGATTTGAAATCCATCCTGTTGAAGTGTTAAAGCTATATGTCATGGAGTCTCCAGTGTGATGTCAAGCAATGCAATTTCCATGGCAAGAACAGAAATAGCAATTTGAAGTCACACTGTTTTAAAAAATGTTTTTCCATTAAAAACTGTTGTCAGTACATCACAAAAAATGAAAAAGAAAAAAAAAAGACAAGACCCCCCCCAAATCAAACCAGACAACCCCTCCCTCCCCCCGCATCCTTCTCTGTTTTGTTTCCAGTTTCCCAGAGGTTACTCAACAAAAAATGTGAAGCATTAAGAAGAGGTTGTTTGTATATTTTAGCATCTAATTGATTGTACTCAAGATTCTATTCTTCTTTTTAAGAAATTTTCAAATGAGCTAAAAAGACATCTTTACATCATTTACTTTATAAAATACCTGTTTATAAAACATGTATGTCTCCATCTACACTGTTTTTCTTCAGTGTGATTTGTAGAGAGTCGCTTCCTTTAACTGTGTAATCTAGTTTTAATGTTTGTTTGCTGTGTTTGTCCTATGTGTTTTGTCACTCTATAAGATGAGTTGTTAATCTGTCTTTTTGAGGAGCTCATATTTTGAAGGCAAACTGTCTGGAATGCTTTAATCAAATAGAAATGCAAACAGGAAAAAAAGCGACTTCAGTATTATTCTTTGCGATTTAAAACTTAAAAATCTCTTTTCTTAGCCAGCAGAAGCATATTCAGTAACACAGTACCCAAAGTCTGGTCTAGGTTTTCTAAAAGCAAATATTGTACTTACAGATGTCTTACTATTAATTCCCTGACATTTGAACTATGGCTATTGGGTGCTCTATGTGCAAGGGAAAACCCAGGTGTACCTCCATGTTATTCACTGCTGACTGAGACAGTTTTCTCTTATATCCTTGGTTCATTCTTAGGTAAAGTCAGTTAAATCTATTGAGGTCTTTAAAAATGACAAGGCTCTTGAGTTTATCAGTATGCAGAGAGAGTTCTGGCAATAGAAAGCTTTGGTTAGGCCTGCTCTTAGTGCCCTGTGTAACTGAGCACATCAGCTTCATTGGGCTTATTTTTGAAGTATCAGAATCTTTAAATGTCTATATTTTTAGACCTTTCAGCTGTGAGAACAGCTTGGTGTCCTATTTGAAAGGTGTATTTGCTGCAGGTCCACTGGGTCTCCATGTGCTGTTTAGGATGTGTTTTTTTCTCAGAAGTGGAATAATACCAAAGGGAGCACTGGCTTTTAGCATTGAATGCAAGCACTTCAGGTTGACAAGGCAATTTATGATTGGCATTTATTCTCCAAAGTGTGATTGCAAAAAAAGCACAGAAAACATCAGTAGCTTTTTTTTTCCTTTCCTTTCCTTTTTATGCAATTAAGAATAATGCTCCACTTAAATGCAAGAATTTCTGCCAATACCAGTGTCAAAGAACTCAGCCTGACATCAGGGCACTTTTATATCTACCTGAATTCTGATTTGTATTTTCTCTCCCAATCTGAACAGGGACTGGAGTATGGGTATCCCTTGCCCTGGTCATCAAAGTGTCCATAATTTGATGACAAATGGATTGCATTTGCAACTCCTGCTTTGAGGAGCAGAATTTTCAGGAAATAAGCCAGTTGTCAGGGAGGTGCAGGAGATGACCAGTCATGTTTCTAGTACACTACATGGTGGTTTCGGTCTTTTTCGCAGAATCAGTTTGCATTTCAATCAGCCGTTTTGAAAACTGGTGGTTGTGGAGGGCTGTGATTTGTTTCAAGACACAAATTTTGGTGTGTGAAGTCAGCCTCTGCACTGCAAGAGGCTGATTTCTTCTGCCTGTGTCCTGGGGCTTGGTGAGGAACAGAGGAAGGTTCAAACAGATCCTGCCAGAATCATAAGTAGTCAGATTTCATATTTTAAAATGGGGAGTAAATGAGACAATAGACTACGGGCTTTGTAACAGGAATGTTGTCCTTAAGATGGCAGTTAGTGCCTGTCAATTCTTGAAACTCTTATATTTATTTGGGCTTAAGAGAATGGAGTTTGTATAACTGTATTTGATTAGAATAACTTTCTTAATTATATTGTGCTTTTGCTTTAGGTATGTGTTGCCCTAAGAGCCAAAGCATGGGTAAGGGGAGATGGCTGACAGGAGAGGGATGAATAAGGGCTGCTCCATGTTGGGTTAAGCTGTTTTTGGAAGGAAAATAGTTAGTGAGCGGTTAAAGATCTAATGCAGTATGGTAAAAACCAGTCATTTGTGGAACAGAGCTAAGTGCATGGTAAAGGCAGCAGTGAATTCCTTGGTGCAATGAGAAGGCCCTTTAAACCACTCCTTGGGGCACACACTTTCACATTCAGACCAAAAAAAGGTCCAGATTCAAAATCCATTTGGGATGCTGTAACTATTTTCTGACTTTTCTGTTGGCTGTAGGTAAATATCATGATCTAAAGCTGTTAGCATGACTTCATGTGCTTTATTCAGACAGTTAAATTACCTCTTAACTGTAACTAAATTTCTTATGAATAGACATAAATGATATCATTATTTGTTCTGTTTTCTATTCCTTTATGTTGTCTTATCCTTTAGATATTCTTTTGTTAACCTTTACAATTTTTCTTCTTACTCTTCCTGAAAGTAGTTGATACTAGTTGGGGACTTGAATAGATTTTCCTTATGATTGTGCAACTGTCTAATCTTTCTGGCAGCTGCTAGCCAACCCAGTTGCTTATAAATAATAATACTTTATAAATCCCTGGCTCAGAAACCTTTGCCTGTTTTATTCAGGGGAAAAAAAATGAACAGCACTTCTTTCCCCTGAGGGCTCCCCCTTCTATGATAGTTGTTCACTGAATGTTCATATCTGATTTAGTAAATTGTTGGATGATAGCAATCAGGATGCTGCCTGGTTGAGTAATGAGATTTAGATGACTACCAGCTCCCTGATGATAGGTGCTTCAAAACTATTAAATGCTGTAAGATTCATAATGTGTGAAAGGTGTAGAGAGCCCTTAGTATTTAAAAATCCTACTAATTGTTTTTTCATAGATTTTTTTTTTCATTGCAATAAATAAAGATTAGTTTGCTTTGACTGTAGTTTTGGAGTTTGTAAACTCCTGAGAATAAGGATTGCCTTTTTATTTATGTTCTCATCACTGATTAAAAAATAAGTCGTAGGATTCCTGTTTGGATGCAGAGGGATCATGGCAAGAAGTGGTTTAGCCTTGGGAAGCATTACAGCAGATACACAAGCAACCCACACATCACAGAAGTATCAGCAGTCACATGTATTTTCACAGATTTTTCTTTCTCCTAATTACCTTTCTTCAGAGAGTGGGTACATTAATAAAAACACCTCCATACACACATCTTTTACAATGTTACCAAAATTAAATATTAGACGCTATGCAGGCAGCCCTGGTGCTTGGTTTAGCTGTTCCTTTTTCATCAAAGCTGTTTATTCAATGAATACACAGTTTGAAAATATTGTTTAAAAGAAAAAATGGCAGAGGTTTTGATTGTTATATATTCTGTTTATCTATTATTCATTTTATCACTAGAATGCCATATTACAACAACTATTGAGACCTAATTCCCTGTAATGTATTTTTCAGGTTTGCCATTGAATTTTTTACTACATTCTTCACTTCCACTAACCCACACATTTTAATATCACCTCTCTTGAATGTCAGGATCCTCCTTAATTTGCTAGAGAAGACTGTAAGAGCAGAAACAAGCTAAGTGAGAGACACAATTGGTAGAGAAAATGCTGGCAAGATAATTCTGTTTAAATATTAACTTTCATCATTAAAATTATTTCATGCTTCTTAATTGACTGGAATAGAGAGCGTAATGTGGTCTTATGAGGACCAGCTATTGTTTACAAGGACTGTCAGCTGCTTTTATGAATTTTTGAAGCCTTGCTGATGTGGCAGCAGATGAGTTCAGTGGGGTTTAATTAATTTAGAAAAAAAATTAAATTCCCTTTTATGAGATCATTAAATTAATGTAAGTATTTAATTAATTTTTAACTTTAAAAATTAATAAAAATATAATTGAGAAGATTGAGAAGTTTGGCCATATTTCCAGACTTTATGATTTTACATTAAACTGGGTCGTGAGCACTGAAAGACAAAATAACAATACTTGAAATTAAAGCAGCAAAAAGTAAGAACTACTATGCTTTAGAAGAATTAGGCATTATCAGCCTTTTGTTATTGAACAGAGGGGTTTTAAAGCCCCAGAAATAAGTTGCATCACTTATATTTCTGGGATATGTGATAAATCTCACAGAGGGTAAAGCTCTGCATCTTGAAGTAGTCTGGTGTTAGGTGAGGTGGAGTTATTAACCTGGTGTAAGATGTTCTACACAGTGTAACTTCTTTGGCAGAGCATTCGTGTGTGCTTCAGAGAAATGAAGAGGCAGAACACGTCGTCTCTCGTGTCGATGACAGTAAGTCTGCCTGGATGCCCTAGTCCTCTCTTGTGTGGAGACAGAATTATTTTGCTAAAGTATTGGTACAGAAAAACTCTGCAGCTGCTCGCATATTTAGTGTTAACTTAGCTAGGTTTACAAAATGGATAATGCTTTATTAGAAATTACCTGAAAAATCAAGGGATAAAGCCAAACACCTGCAATGTAATATTCAGGGATAAAAGTTTCCTGTGTCCCACTGAAGTCCATTGCATGAGGCTTGCAGATATTGGCTGGTCCAGCTCTACTTGAAGCATAACAGGAGTTCTTCCCTCTCAGGAAAATCTTTCACAAAGACTTCTGCTAGCAGTTCCCTATATCCTTTGAGAGAGTAAGAGGCTTCACACTTGAGTCTAGCTTGTAAACTTGTAAAGTTATTGTCTGCAGGAATTGCGGGTGGGAGCATGGAAGCATGCATTTTTCAAGGATACTACCTGTACTACCTGTACTTGTAGATCGAAGGGAAAAAATAGATGACCCCATCCCCTCATCCAAGTCTACCCCTCCCTTTCCCCCATACTTCCACTGGAGGGCTGTAGGTCTGTTGCCCAGTTACCACAATGCCAGATGTGGCATCCCCTGGTTTTCAGTGAAGCTTGCTGCTGTGGTTTCTGTCATGTTGACTGTGAGGTCTCAAGTACCTCAGATTATTTTCTATGTGAATCTTGTTTTATGGTTTGTAACCTTTAAGGACATTGTCATCCTATTTCCAGTTGGCTTTATCACCATACTAATATTTCAATTATTGCCTGTCATAATTTTTCAAGTGTAACATTTGGGCCGCAGTAAAACATAGGGAGCATCTCATGCATTTTCCAGCAGGTTTTGACTTGGCCTATCAGCCTATAATCTTCATAATAAATCATCTTCCTGATGTTGTCATTATACTCCTTCCCCTTTTCTTAGGATTTCTAATACTATAACTGCCAAAAGAGAATGAAGAAAGACAAAGAAATTGTGCTTCTGGAATGAAAGACGGTATATTATAGATGTAACTGAAAAATAAAATGGAAAATAAATTTAATTAGGAGGAAAAATCAAGCAGAAAATAGAAAAGTGCAATAAAATGATGAAGTGAAAATTATAGAGGGAAGAGATAAAACATTGATACTATTCTCATTAGAGTTGTGAAAACCACCATCTTCCTTTTATTTTTTTTAATATGAATTGAAGAATTTTGTTTTTATTGATAGATATCATTGAGTATTGCACAACTCTTCTCTTGTTCAGGCTGCCATTTATAAGAGAACATTAATTGAAAGCAAAGAAGAATAACAGAAATTGTTGTGGGAACTCCAGCAGTGAGGTTGTTTAAGAGGTATTAATACTCTGACTAGTTTTTAGACTGCTAGAATATCTTCCAAAGGTCTTTACAGTGGTGTTTCTACCAACATCATGTTCAAAAATTGTCACGCTAAAAAGTTCCTCTATCAAGTCATGAGAGTGAATCCAAATTTAACTAATGCTAGGAATAATGAGCTGGACCTTTGGAACTGACCTTGTAGCATCTCTACCATCTCTTTTGGAAACAGACTTGAAGAATGAGGTTTTTTCCATCTCTTTTGCACTTAAAAGGTATGGTTGCTTAAAACAAATTAGAATAAAGACAATGTTTATTTTGAATTGTAAGTTTCCTGAAAAGGCAGGAATTTTTGTCTGGGTACAGCTAAATCCTATTTCACATTGTTCCCCATGATACCTACATTTTTTTCCTTCATAAAACATAGGAGAAGGGACATAGTTCTTCAGCAAAGTGCTGTGAAGAATCCTAAACAAGTGAAGTGTATTTTTGTGATCTGATCCACACTGTGTAGCTGCCACGCTTCACAGGACATTAATTTAGACAGATGGAACCTACAAAGGCAAAGTCTGGGTCACGTATTCAGCATGGCATTATTCCTCACTAAATGAGTTGGAACAATGGTTAAAATAAAATCAATATTTTCCTCTACGGGCTTTTCCACTTTCATTGGCAGTGTGTGTAAGCTTATATTTATGAGACCAAGGTAGGGGGAAAAAGCCTGATTGAGAGTTGGACTGAGAGATCTGAGAGTCATAGAAGTACTGTGTTAGCAGCTCAATGTTGATTAATTGCTGTCAAATCATATTGGGGATTTCCTAGTTGGGAGGTTCTGTCAGAACTTTGCCACAGTCACACTTTGGCTTATCCTCCAAATACAAAAGTGTCTCCAGGGCCAAGCTCAGGGAAGTAGAGCACAGTGTCCTGTAACAGAAAGTACTGTAATGCTGCCAAGAGGCCAGAGTAATACAGAAAGAGTAGGAGCAGGAGCAGTTATCTATTCCAACTAGGAATTGGAACTGTATTCCATATCTTTCGCAATATATGGAAATAACTGTCTGTATTGGGTCTGTCTGAGATGGAGCCCATTTCCCATACAACAGCTCTCACAGTGCTGTGCTGTGCATTGGTGGCTGGCGTGGTGCTGATAATACGCCAGTGTTTTGGCTACTGCTGAGCACAGTACTGGGACTGTAGTGTCCCTCCCCAATTGACGGCAGGATTTTGGGAGGGGACACAAGTGGGCCAGCTGACCCAAACTGACCAAAGGAATATTCCATACCATATGATGTCAGCTCAGGTATAAAGCTGGGGAGAAGCAGGAAGAGGGGGAGCATCCACAGTCTCCCATGGTGGCTTACCAAGAGAGCCACTACACGCATTGAAGCCCTACTTCTTTGGATGTGGCCGGTCATCGCCGCAGATGGGAAGCAGAGATTAGATTAGCGCTTTGCTTTTGCGTGGGCTTTGCTTTGCTTTTATTTTTGCTTTTAGTAAACTGCCTTATCCCAACCCATCGTTTACCATTGCATTCTTTTCCCCTGCCTGATTTTTGGGGGGGGTGGGGGGTGGGGAAAGGGGGTTAAAGCGACTGTGGGCACCTGGCGACCAGCCAAGGTTAACCCATTACACTGTCAACTCTAACTTTTGTGTTCAATGGCCAGGTTAAACTTCAGCATTGAAGTTCTGCTCGAGCGCTCTTGCATTTGAAAGCATGTGCCAAGGAGTTACTTGTATGGGAGGAAGGCTTTGTATCTTGCCCTAACATTTAACAACTCTGATCACTGATGCAACGAGTAATATTTAAAGAGATTGTTAGCAGTCTTATCGGCTATCGTATCATCTCTATGATTCCATGTCTGAATTAAGGCGCAAAGGCAAGAGGTTTTTATATGTTGAGAAAAGGTACCTGCCTGTTTCTCTCCAGATAGAGCTGTCTGGTCTTTGCATAAAGAGGAATATTTGTATATAAGAGGCATCCAGGTGTTTTCAGATGTCTTAGTGTACATCCAAAAGGCATGCTTTTTTGTCAGTAGAACATTTCTGAGTTAAAAGTAAATCATTCCTATGAAATCGAGTTAGCAGTAAGCAAAAGCAAATTAAGCTCCATCAGAGTCTGAGGTATGTTCCTTCACATATATCAGAACTGTCTGCTTCACTGAAAATTGCTGCCTTTCTAGACTGCTCATACTTGTCATCTGAAGGACACCATGTATATTTTAGAGGTCTCTTTTTCACTTTTATTCAAACTAAATTCATTTATCCACTGTACACAGTGAATGCAAAGGCAAGAATTTACCTACATTTCTTTGAAACATCGTAAAAGGTAGAGCTGTGGTGAGAGGTAAACGTTGTGTCTGTACAAAATTGCTGCCTGTATAAAATCAGATTCGTAAAGCAATAGTCAATATATTTTGGGCATGTGGTAGAAAAAAAATGTTAAGAGAATTTCTTTCCTGGTTTTCCTTTGTATGCGTTCAGACTACCACAGTAAGGAGGGGGTGTGCATGTGTCAATGAACCTGCAGATGTTGTTTTAGCCATTAAAGAGCCTTTCCTACAACCACACCTTTGTTGCCTGCAGATAGGTTTCCATACGTATTTGAGATTCCCTTCAGCCTGCTTGCAGAAGTGATTGTAACTGTATTGACACTGGTGAATGCTGTGAGGAATTTGTTGCGGAAGCACATCTGAATGTGCCCAAACAGCAGTAACAAAATAGCACTTGGTCTGTGTGCAAAAGGGCAAGCATCCAGAAGATTAAATGAAAAAAAAAAAAAAAAAAGAATTAGTCGTACACCTTTGTGCTCATGTATATAGCAATAGCACTGCTGGCCTGCCTGCCAGCTGACCCTGCTTAAAAGTGCACTGTTGCTCACCTATTTCGGCTGCATTCAGAAAATTATGTAAAAATTGTTCCAGCTGTGATCATCTTGTGTTTTTCCTCTCACATAACAAATTTCAGTAGGTGGTAAAAAGTTAAAAATATTAAAAACATGAAAGCTATTTACACTATTTAGGTTTCTTTTCCAAAAATAAGATCATTCATGTTTATTCACTGAAGTCCTAAAAATGTAATCAATATTCTGGTATATGTTCCTTCTGGAAGCAATAAGTATACTTGGCTCTTTTCAGAGTAAACCAATGATGTGTGACACAGATATATGAGGAGTAAGAAATGAATGTAATCCTTCTAGGTAGCTGTTAAGTGTTTGTAGCAATATATAAACTCTTTCTGACTTAAAAATTGGAGAACTTCAACATTCACAAATATTCCCCTTATGTAGCAAAGTAATTTTGAAACAAAGGACTCTGTGCCAGTCTTCAGTTCTGATTTTCTCTCCCAGCTAATGGGACCCTGAGTTCATCCAAGTACGAATATAACTCAGTTGAAGGATCTTTATCTTGCATTCCCATCCAAGAATTGGTCAGATTGGAAGGGACCACAATGAGTCATCTGGTCCAACCTTTCTGCTCAAGCAGGGTCACCCTAGAGCAGCACCCATGATCTGTTTAGAAGCTGATGCATCCCAGACTGCCCACAGCAGGTTGGTTGTGGAGACTGGCCCTCAGAGTCAGCACTGTACTGGCAGAATTTGGGCAAGTGCTGCATTGCTTACATCATGCACAGCCTAGAGCGGGTGCATAAGGCAGTTGTAGCCTCCTTTGATACATGATAATTCATGCTATCAAACATGATGGATATTGCAAAATGGGCATGCCGAATTCTTAGTTCATTTTAATTTAGGAAAAAAACCCCATGTTTAACTCCCTGCCCACTTGGAACTGACAACAAGGTTTCTCTCTTTTATCTGGAGAATCATCACTGATGACTTTGCTGTAAATCACTGGTGTAGGAAATGAAGCAAACAGAATGTTTGTGCTAATTAAATTGACTGGGAAGTAAGCCTTTCTTACTATTTCATCTCACTTATCTTCTGGGGTGACTTTAATAAGTGTTCCAGTGTTCCTGTGCTTTTGCAGTGGAAATCCACGTCCCCAGCAGCTGTCAGTTGTGGAGGTTTGCAGGCAGTGGCACAGGTGTGAGCTGGGCAGTGCCAGCTGATGACAATTAGGGACAGATTGGGCTCCTCCTCTTTCAATTGGAGGCCCTGATGATTCCAGATGTGCTGGTGGGGCACCAGCAGCCCAGGGAGCTTCCCTGTCCTCACAACTAGTGTTTGCCCTGTGAACTTCGACTTGTCTGCAGCACCTTGAGTGCAGGTAAAGTCTTATGTTTTATTTTCTTGACTTTTCTTCCTCGGGGGGAGTGGTGGGGTGTGTTTGTAAGAGGAGAACTGGGGAGAGGAGAACCCTCAAGACTCACAGGAGGAAAGGGAAGGAGAAAGGCAAAGGCCATTTGCAGAGAAGCTTTCAACGGACTGGATGCTTGTGTAGAAGTAATTGATTGTAAAACTTTTTTGTTCAGACTCAAATGCTTGCTGTATGATAAAGAGACACAGTTATGAAGTTTCTCTTTTTAGTCTGAATATTTTTTCTAGTATTATTGCTGGTTTTACAAGGATATTTGATGCTCCACAATTAGTATCTTCAACAGTCTGATGAAAATAAGCTGCTGCAAGCTTATATTATGTTTTTATGAGTTTCTGTCCCACATACCACCAAATCCAAACCATGCTTGCCATGCACATTGTTACAAAATAGGAAGAAGTGTGTTTTTTCAGCTATGCTAGCCCAAGCAAATGTTAAAAAAACCATAGGTGTTAAAGGATTCCTGTATTAATGGGTGAAAAGATGATACAGGCAGGCAAGAAAGATCAAATGCCCAACTAAAATCTGATTATGATGGCATATTTACTGCCCTCCTGTATTGGCAGTACCAGGAACACATAAGAAAAACTACCATTGCCTGTCAGGGAGTTCTAATTGAACATAATTATGACATGGTTATTTTAAGGACATGAGAAAGTAGTCAGTAGCAATATGTTAAATACAAAAGGAATTAAAGGATGAAAGTGAGGGAAACTTAATGTGTGTCGGTTTTGTATTTTCTTTTTTGTTCTTGTTTTTGTCTTTATTCAAGTTGAAAATAGAGGTAGGGAGTGGTTCTTGGAAAAAGCATCACAGCTGTATCATGGTAATGTTTTGTAGGTTATGAGTGAATTTAAAGGTTGCACAGGGTTGGTTTTTTTTTTTACTTACTTTTGCTTCAATTTCCTAAAGCTGTTATTAAAATGGATGGAGTGCTATATCTGAACCTTCAAATTGCTTCACAGGCAAATGTGTCATAACTTTGCACTTTCTGCAAGCTTTTATTCAACTTCCTAGTCCTAAGTTATGGATGAACATACTTTAAGGAGAAGAGCTGCGTGGTGGATTTTAAATACTTTAATCTTTAATGGAAGAAGAAGGGAGAACTGTTTAAAATAGTCATAAAATTTTGAATGTAATTTTCAGACCATTTAGTTCATTGATTTAGACAACAACAGAAGCATAGCTGTGTAGGGATGCTAAGTGACTGGAGTTTCCACACTGGGATGTTGAACCAGAGGCCTCTTATAAATGCTGGAATATTTGGCTTTTACACCTACCAGGAGAAATACTCTTTAGTTTCTCGTGAACGTAATTTTGATTCTCTTGTGATACTAATAATGTGTAAAAAAATTAATTTTGAAATAGTTATATTGAATTAAATGAGGAGGTACCCTGGAGTGCTCTGTGATAATTCTTGTGCTTATAGTTAATGTATGTTTTGGCTTCATGGGATGCTGCAGTTGTTTGTGAAGAACTTGGCAGACAACTTTTTAGATCATGACCTTCTTTTTATTTTTCTTCGCCAACGAAATTCAAAGCTTGTATATGCATGTGTGTAAAGCAATAAGTTTTAGCATTCTTTTAGCAACATTTAGCCAAGGGAAATACATTTCACAGCCTGAACACTTGAACATGTGTTTTTTTTCAGAGTACCTGTAACTACCTGCAGTGACTGATATCTAATAAAATGAGGGAAGTAGACAGGAACTCAAATATTAAGTTTGCAGTGTCTTTCTCTATTGCTAACTGCAGTGTTTGTTGGAGTTGACATTCTTACATTCCCAGATCCATAGCTTGCAGTCCTTGGTTTGTGACTGCATCTGGCATCTTTTCTCATGTCTTTCATTTCTCTACTTCAGTACTGAAAACTGATAACTTTAGAAGAGCAAGCTCTTGCTACTTTGCACTCGGATGTTCCTTTTGACTATTTGTTTCAATCTTTTTTGTACTGAGATATTTCTGCTGAAATGTGATGGCCTGCTATATATGTGGAGGTTTATGCAGAATAAATATAAAAGATGTGCTCTGCTATGCACTCTGAATAATCTGAAGACTCCTTATAGGCTTTTTTCAACACTAGGAATTTTGTAGTCCATGATGTTGAACAGAAAAATTTATATGGTAAATTGAGTGCATCTAGTGCACTCTTACACCTTAGAAAGAACAAGACCACAGTACCTCGTTAGGTTTTGGGCTTTTTTTTCAAGATGTGGCATGGCTGAAGTTAGAGCCATCCCAGGATCCCTCAAAAATTTCATGAAATTGAATTCTGCAGCTTTCTGACGAAATTCTTTATCAAAGAAGATAGAAGGAACCAAGTATGAGGAACAGGAAGATGGGGGATTTTGGCATGTTGTTGTGCCACTGCAGAGGAAAGGATGGTCAGTGTCTGTGCCCTGAGGTGCTGTATCCCCAAACACCTTCTCCTTGTGGAGACTCACTCCTCTTACAACTGGGAATAGGAAACGTGTGAACTCTGGCATGGGCCAAGCAGGCTCTGCTAAGTAAGGTTTTGATTTGCCTGTGCTGTGAGTTTGGTCTGGTTAAAACTAACACAGTGTGCTTTAGAAACTTCTGTAAACATGAGTAAACCTGGCAGAAATCACCTTGGGTTCACTCTCTGCTGTTCCCTGGAAACGTCCCATCTGTGTTGGAATTCATGAAACTTGCTGGAGGACTTGGAAGAGGACCCAAACACCAATAGCAGTAAGATTGGTGAAGGAAAATAGGAAGAAAATATTGGCATTTTGTCAGTTAATTAGGGAGATTTAGCAAACTTTATTAGTTCTTAGAGGGTGCATATTTAGAACTAAGCCCAAACACTTCCTCTAAGAAACCCCTGTACTGCAAACAGCACAGCTTGAGGCTTATCAGATGACTGATGGCCAAAAGATCAACAGGTGCTTTGCCTCTCGGTGATTAGCTGGGTGTCAGCTGGGCGAGAAAACCCAATGAGAGAGGAATGGGAGGGAGATGCAACAAAAAAATGTAGAAAGTTTTCTGTACTGAAGAAGCGACTCTGTGAGGTAAAAGTCAATAAATGGAATTGAAAGGAAAACATTTAAATTGCTATAGCAAATACATCATTTGAGCTGGGGAAGAATAGAAGGGAGAATCTCTAGGAGGAAAAGAACAAAAGCCACAAAATATAGCTGACAAGGTTTTAAAACATAGTTTCTGGTAATGTTTTATTTTATAATGTGTATATTGTGCTCTCCAGAGTTGTGGAGAATTTGAGCAAAACAGGTGTGGCAGCAAATCTTGGGGTTTTTTAGGGTGTATCTTTCTCTGAATCCTGTTCTGTAAATTAACCCTGGCTCTACTTTAAGAAAAAACTCACCTTGAAAACTATGAACAGAATGGAGTTTAGGTTTTTTCAGCTATACATAAGTGTTCCTTATGGAATATATAACTGAATAATTAAGATGATTCATTTTAATTATTTTATTTGTAACCTAACCCTTTTAATGTACTTTTCTGCTAAAAGTATAGTGCTGACACCAGGAGGCAGTATAAGAGGTACTATTTATCTATATATTGATTTTAGCTTTATTATTAATCTCAGAGACTAAATGTTGGACATAAAAATTAAGATGCTCATATAGTACTTCAGAAAATACTTCATTAAAAAGATACATCTGTATATGCAAGTTATATATATATATATGTATCTTAGACACTTTAGGTTATTTCCAAAATAATGGATAATCGTTTGTACTTGTGAGAGCTGTTACAAATGTTAAATATATAGCAAGACAATTAACAAGAATCCCAGAAATGTAATAGTTTATTATATGTTTAAATTAGGTGCAAAGGCAGTTCCTTAATGGTAAAAGTAAGTTCCCTGAAGTCTCTTTATGGGTTTAGTTGTTATTCAAGCCTTATTGATCTGAACAGAATTATATGAGCATATTGTCTATTCTCCTTGAGCTATAGTGCAAAATTATCCATGTAATTTATAGTGCTGCTATGCAGTGTTTTTAAATTAGGGAGGATCATTTACAAATTATCTTACAATTTGCATTCATTGAATTGGTAATAGCATTTTATATAAATACCTCACATGGTGGTATGCCATGAGTTGGGCAGCAGTAACATCTCAGTGTGGCAGAGGGGAATGTGATGGATGTGCCACCTGGGAGGCTTTTGCTTGATTTTCGGGTATATGTGGTATCATAAAGAATCTATTTCTAACCGTACTATTTCTGCACGTTCCTCTGCAGTTATGTGTGTCCTGGATGTGCTTCTGGTGTCCGATGCCAACACTTACAGATTCATTCTGTTCTGATATCCTGGGGCAAAGTTTCACAAGGCAAACTATGCATTCACTGATTATATTACTATGCTTTTACTATGTATAACTGAGCTGGAATGTACTGACAGGTGTATGTAGTGAGTGAAACCCACTGATTTCTTGTTTCAAAATGTTTGTGTTCACATGTTTTATGATGGAACCACAATAGAACCTGTTGCTTTATTAGTTTCTCCTGCCACAGGAATCTGCTCTATGAACAAAAATTAAGATTTCTGTGGCACTTAATCAGAGCTGAATTTTGCAAGGATGTGGATGTTAGGCCAATTAAGCTGTTTGCCAACCCTCTCACTGCAATTTTGGAAACTTCTTTTAACTACTTTGGGGAGTATATACTGCTAAATAGATGTTTGTGTTTACCCCAGAGGTGGCTGCGTTTCAGTGAAAAGTAGCATGATGCTGACATAGTCCTTAATGATCACTTAGAAGTACTTCGCTGCAGAGTGTAACTTGTTTAAGATGATGTGAAAGATGCCTCAGGTTAAAGCATCCTATTGTACCAAGTGGTATTTACTCATTGTGTCCTCCTGTGTCTTAATTTTACTGCTTTAAATTCAAAAAAATTAGTTTCAAAAAAAAAAAGCTTGAGTGTTTTTATTCCTTTTAAAGTGTGGTGTTCTTTCCTTCAAATATGCTTTATTGCTTGCAGTTTGTACAATGAATTTACAGTTGTGGGTCTAGGTTGTCAAAATTTCTGGTAAAGCATATACTATTAACGTGTCAGCTAAAATAAGCAAGTATTATGGACATATCTGACTCCTAAAGTACAAAATAACTGAATGTTGTTTGTCCTTATGGATGGAAAGACACTGCAAATAGAATGTATCAGTGGGCATGTTTCTAAAACTCTTGAAGAGACCTACAAGAAATACATACGAGTTTTACTTGTGGGCCAAGTATTAGTAAACAACACTGCAGTGACAGTACTGTGTTGAGTTCATGTATAGAAACAACAGGGGAAAAAAGCAGGAAAAGGGAAAAAGCAATATTTTATAATGGCGGTGTAACATCTTATAAAGGATGTTTATGCAAACGAACAGTTGGTGAAATGTCAGTATCTCTACCAATTTTCTAGTGACATGGATGCTGCGCATTTCAGTTCATGGAGAAAAAGATGTGGCCTCTTCTGTCCATCTTGCTTGTCATATAGCACTTGGAAAATCAGTTTGGTTTTGATATGTTATTTTATCAGTCCATTGTTTTGTTTTCTTTTCCTTTGTGACAATATCAGTGTGTTGAGCGATGTTTTCTTGGTTTTGCCTAACTATTGTTTTTGAGGACTCTGTTCCCCTGACAGCTGAAGAAAGGGGTAATAACGTTTTCCTGTGTGTGCACTGGAATCCCTAGAAATGGTTCTAAGTGTGATACTGACTTGGAAGAGATTCTATAGAACTGAATATGTTTACACACACACATCAAATGGAATGCATATGTTTAAAATAACTTTAGGTCAGATGAAAGATCTTAATATTGTTTTCAGTGGCATCATGATTCCTGGTTTTATTCTGTTTTTCTTTTTTCCCCCTTGTCTCATGTGAATGCATAATTCACATTATTATTTTATTTTTAATTGGAAAATAATTCCAGATAGACCATATTTCAAATTTGTGGAATGATTGAAAGCATCTGGAAACTGAAACTCCAAATATGTAGGAACTGCTTGTGTGTGCTAGTTAAACCTTAAAAATCATGTACCCATTGGGAATGTAGCTCAGTTATGGAGCGCTTTAACAACCATGTTTTCTCAACTAAGGAAGCTTCAACCAAACAGAGTAAAAGGCCCAAAGTGAGTTTGAGAGGTAGTTTCTAACTAAGCCTAAAGAGAGAAGACACCTGTTCTATACTTTCATTACACTAGACATGGAAATGTAGGATTTATAAGGCACAAAAACCAGGGAAAATACTTTGAGATTCAAACATTAGGACATTATTCTTGATATTCTGTTAGTATTTGGTTTTTATGCTTCCAAATAGATGCAGACTTATGTCTTCATTTTCCTACTTTCTTAGTTGTGTTCCTAATTTGTATTTGATTTATTCATGAAGAGCCTGTAAACAGTATGTCTTCTGTGGTGAGAAAAGCATAAAAAAGCAGTGCATCCAACTGATGATGACATGCTGCCATCTCCTTTGTGTGACAAAAATCATTCACTTTTAACTATTTCTATTGCTATTTGATAATAAGCCCTGTAACAGAAGTGACACACTTTCTTCAAGGAGATGTATCATATTTTTCTTTCACTAACTGGTGGAATAAAAGCTTTTTTTTTTTTAAAAAAAAATCAATGTGACCCTGGACCTGGAGACAGTCTGAATAGGTGGGGTTAGAAGAACATTTAGGCCAAGTTCTCAGAATTTGAATGTGACAGGTATGAAAGGGAAGGTCAGTGGCCTTTTTTGAAGCTGAGGTGGTGATGCCATTGTACACACTGAGCATACTTTCAGTATTTTGGTCTTAGTTGTATTTTATATCAGAGGAAATGCTTCATCCTACAAATGTCTTGCAAGCTGGCTTATATCCCTGCAGATTGGAGCACCATTAGGAGTTCACAGAACAGTGTTCAGAGTTGAAATAACTCTGCAGTATTAAGATATACACATGGAGGTTCATGAGCTTTAAGTAAGCACGATCCTTATATTCACAGAAGCCTTCCAAAAGCAAAATCACCAAACTGATAAAAAAGTTTGATAGTGGCTCTTACTTGAATCAAACATTAAAAATGAAAGTATGACCTGTTTTTTCTTGCACATCTGGTATTGGGTAAGGACAGCAGGCCATAGAATGGTAAAACCTTTTTTAAGCTAAGGTGTTCTTTAAAAGGCTACATCATGTAATATCTTCTAGGATTCATCCCAATGAACATAATGCCCATATTAAAAGGTGAAGCTTTGTACATCAGGGATGTTGATAATGGACTTTGGATTATTTCAGAGAGAAGATCAGATTAGAACATTGCAAGAGGATAATGTCCTCCCACTGCTGGATGGATGTCTTGTCATCCTCTTGGCACTCACAGGAGATAAACATTGAGGTGAAGCAGTAACATTTATTTTCAAAACAGGAGTCATTTATCCTGCTAGAGCATTGTATTCCAGGGACTTTGTTTCCATTGTAACAAACAGTTGATGATGGAAGATGTTGTCATTTGATGGATGCTGATATTGTAGAATGACAGTTGCTCTTCATGTGAATCTTATGCAAAATACACAGGTAGGTAGAGTAAGAGAAATATTGTTTCCTAATTGTCTTGGCTGATGGATTTGCATTTTGCTTTTAGATATTGGAAATGACTTTATCATAATACAGTAAATTTGGAATTTTATACATTTGTCACACTGATTGAAGTGTAGTTACAGGCGTCAAAGTACTGTCATTTGATAGCTAGCAAAAATATTTAATATAACTTTGCATGTAATAGAGATGTCCTGTCACTTAATGCAGTAGCAGCTTTCAGTAGTTCACAAATGGCTTGCTCAAAAATGGAAACATTTTAACCGAGTCAGGTTTGCTCTGAAGCCTGAGTTCTGAATCCAGTTTCACAGTTGGACAGGCCATGTGCAGGTAAGGAGTATTAAATAATCTCCACGGCAAAGTGTGGGCTCAATGCTTGTGTCACTGATGGCTCAAAGTAACAGAAGGTAACTCACCTTAGGCCCTCTCCCAAGTCAAATCATAAACTGATTCCTCATGGAACAGCATTCCTGGGCACTTGAAAGAGGAGAGGTGATTGTGAATAGTCAGTGTAGGTTTATCAAGAGTGAATCATGCCTCACCACTTCCATGGTAATATAACTTGGTTTGCGGACAGGGAGAGAGCAGTAGAGGTCATTTTCCTCATCCCTTTCTCAGAATACATCTGTGTCCATGTCAGTGACTGCAGTCTGGAAGAGTGGAGAAATCAATAGGTATGGCCAGGCCTGCCACACTGACCGGTTCAACTGGGAAAGCACCAGGTGGAGCAGTGCCAGTGCCTGACCCGGGATCCTCCTCATTAACCCCAGAGCAGGGGCAGGTCTCTGGGTGTCTCACTTGGAGTTTGCAGGAAACCAAACTGGAGGAATCACTGGTTGTGCACGAGGGCAAGGCTGCCTCTTGGGGGGTTTCATACCAGGGATGACTTTCAAAAAGGCAGTACACTGATTAATATTGGACATGTAAAAGACTTAAAATATTACAGAAGTTTGATAGTATGCAAATTGCTTTAGAAAGGCTATTTTTCAACATTGCGTAATATACTCAAGGCAAGATAACTTCAAAAAATAATTTTTCACTGGAAGCATATGGTAGCTTATATATGCTTAGCTTATAATGTTTTCCTAAATAACATGACCATAAAAAGATGACTGTTGAAATTTAGATTGTAACTCTGATTGTTAAAGTCCTAATTACAGCAATGTTAACAGTTCTAGTGTGGGTAATGCTCTTAATATTAGTTCCACATCTGAGAATCAGTTCATTCAGTTTGAAAGCATTTACACACTAATTAATGTGCACCTTTTTGGAAGTGATTGTATGTATTGACTAATGAGCCTGCTGAAGTATTAACTGTTATTGGAATATCCATTTCCAATTTAGTGAATTTGGGAAAGTAAAATACGTTAGCTATGGGTTTAAATGCAAACCATGCTGCATTATAGAAACAGCATTGTTTCAAAGGGAGCAACACTGAGTACAAGCACAACTACAGAGGACAGTGGCAGGCGGCCTGCCCATGGCACAGACCTGCTGAGCTTGGTTTTCAGGTTCAAGTTTACAGACTTTGGCCAGTTTAATCCCAAGAGTAATACACGATTGCAGATATTTTAAGTGAATTCTAAAGATACTGGCACAATATAGATAGTAAAAACTATTCCTTGTAGGGATGGTTGGCTGAGGGAGAGTTGATAGAGATGGTTATTTGAGAAGGACTGGAGCTATTACTGGAGTCAAGCCTGTTTCTTTTATGTGAAAACAAAACAAATGCAGGCAAGAGGAGAAGAAACCAATAATAAAAGTGGGAAAAAAAAGTCTTGTTTGTTTGTTTGTTTTTCATTTGGCCTTTTATTGTAGTACTACTGCTGCAGAAACATGAGCTCAGCTCAAAGTCTTATCAGAAATTTTGTGACCTGACAAACTTGAATTAACATCGAACTGTTGAGGTCAACGCTCTTGACTGCCTCATTGGTCACAGGCTCAGAGCAGTGTTGTGAAAAATGGTCTTGTCCGGGTAAACCTGATACTTGCTAAATAAAAGGTAACTAAAGGATAAAAGGAAAGAGAATAGGTAGAGAAAGAAAACGAACAAAAGAGGGTGGGTAAACCAAACTGATATTTTTAGGTCTTTCTGGCTTAAAATCACGATGAATATCTAATGTATTCGCACAGGCTTTTTTGATCAGAAAAATACAAATTCAAGCGTGTTCTGAAGAATCCAACAAGACCACAGGAATGGCAACTATGCTGATTAAGTCTTTCCAAATGATTAAAAAAGAAATTATTGTGTAAATTGCTTTTACCATCTTTGCAGATTGTGGTCCAATGCCTGACCTAAATCATTCAAAACAATTTCAGGTTTTGTACTTTCTGTGTAACGTTGTTTCTGGGCTTTTGCCTAGGGAGTACCTGTGCTGCTTCGAGTTGATACAGTAACTTCTCTGAGTTTTTTGTAATTTTGAGTATGTTTCTGTGGTAATTATTGCAATAAAGATTCCATAGGATAAAGTAGCAGAAGGAAACAGATTATGATATTGTTTGAAATGAAAATATTGATTTGAGTGTGGTTTTTTGGTGTGATGTTTTTTGTTGGTTTGTTTTTTTTTGTTTGTTTGTTTTGTTTTACTAAGGTACAGAATGGTGATAGTGGAGGACAGCTAGTAGCAAAGGTTAATTTTGCTTTGGAGTTTTTGATCCTAAATTTCTATGTTGTTGAAGAATCTGCATCCCTGGGTGTTCAGTGGGTATAGTTGGTAACATGTGATGAATAGAGGTTGTACCTTTTGTGAATGTGTACAGTTCCCCCTCCCTAGCAGAAACTCTTCCTTTTCTCTTGGTCATCTCAATTTCAGTGATTGTTATTTTGTAAGATCCTTTAATCTGGGTTGCAATGCCACTGAAAAGCAGACAGTGTTTAGTGGCATTCTGCATCAGCAGTTTCATCTCCTGAAAAAATTAGAATTGATTTGTTTTGTCTTTGATATTGAAAATCCAAAGCAGACCTTTTCTTCCTAACTTGAGTAATAGCAGCAGCTGCACACAGGAAAGATTGAGGAAGAGGACAAAAGTTCACAGGTACGTTGCAGAATTAAGACTACTTTAAAATAAACTCTATTAACTAACATGATAAAAAAAAAAAAGCTTTTCACTGGACAGTTTAAAATATGCCCTTGAAGAGAATGAAAGTGTAGTATCATCTCTGTACCGTTGCAGAGGCTCTGCCTGTGTAAAGAAGAACAAATGGTTTTCATATGACTAATTATTTCCCTGTATATTTCTTGGGACCTAATTCCTATTTATTCTTACCATCCTGTCTTGGAAAGCTGCCAGGTTAACCCAAATATGGTGTAAGAAACATTATGCTTGCTTTTAAAGGATAAATTAGTGTTTGACCTCAAATAACTTACTATTTTCTGTGATAGACTGCAACTTTTAGCTTATTATTTTAACAGATCAATAGGTACATTAATTCTAAGAGGAAGCTCAGACTCTGCCTGAAGTTAAATTTGCCAGGTTTTTTAATTAGTTTTATTCTTCCATAAGGTTGAAATTTCTTTAGGAGAATCAAAGACAGGAAAGTAATTCACAGGAGAAAAAGCAAATGATGCAGAAAATGCCAATATCAATTTCCTAAACAAGTCATAACTGGAATGCCAAGAATCCTGTTTCCGGCCTTAACTCTAATAATATGAGTAATCAAAGGCACCGATCGGAAGGCACATTTTACAAACTCGTGATTTAACTTAAAAAGATGACTGAGATAAATTAAACCTTGCTGAGCTGTGTGAGATAATGTCTTGAAGAGAATCCTGGAGGAACTAATGTTTTTGTAGCATGATTTATATTTAAAAGGCATTATCCACAAGGTAGCTGGCCCAAGTGCTGAAAATTTGTTTAGGGACATTCCCAGTTGTATTTCTATACAGCATAGTATATTTGAAGTCAGATAGAATCTCAAAACAGGCCTTTAAAGTGAAGAAACTAGTTAAAGCAAAATAAAAATTCCTTTGTGTCTTTCACCTCAACCACTTCATACATTTTTCATCTTAGAAGCACAGTCCATCACATTTTGTGAATCTAGCTGGAAATTGGGTTTCTATAATAACTTGTGGCTCAGTGGTAGAAGAATGAGTGTGAAAATACTGAAGCTATTGTTGATTTCTTCAAAGACTGATGGAGATGGTGCATAAAGAGAAATGTAAGGTTCAGGTGAGCCTAAACCAATTTTTTTGTGTGCTTATCTTCCACACCCTTCACTTGGCTGAACCTTAAGAAACATGGGATACTTAACTTGTGTTGGTGGCTAATCTTGTGGAAAAGTGTATCTGCAGTCCTTACCTGGATTAGCTTCTGCTTAGAATGAGAAATGCCATCTTTCTGTGGCTCAATGACAGACTAGGACACATGGGTCAGTTACCTGAGTATTTTGTGGGTGTTCCTAAAAGGGGTGAAATAGCTTTGAGGAAAATTAAGATATCTTTGGAAGGAAAGTGATGTTGTAATTACCAAAGGAGACAAACGCCTGAATGTCAAAAGCAGTGGAGGAGAAGTGATTTTCTTACTGAGTGTTGACATTCTGGAGCTTTAGTGTGTTATCAGGCATGGATAGTACTAACAGCACGAGTCATTCCCTGACTCCGTATGAATTGCTGCACCTTTGAGTCCTACTTGTGGACTCCTTCCTATGCTGTAGCTGAAATCCAGGAAATGAGAAATACTGCAAATGAAAAAGTTTATTTCTCCTTTTAGTTTCTTGAGCACTGCCTTCCACCAAGTGTAGTCTTATTTCTTGTGTGTGAACAATCTCTAAGGGAAGAACAAGTGTCTCTGAAAGTCAGATCACTCTGATGCAGTGGTCCAATTCTGATCCAAAGTGGTATTGGGAACTATGCTAAAGACAGAGAGATCTACTGAATAAGAAATAAGTTCTGATCTCTCTTGGTTGCTAGTGGGCATTTTTCACCAGGTGAAGCACCCTGCTCTGCTGCTTCAGTTTGGGCTGTGTTCTGCCCAGAGCAGCTCCCTGGCTCCCTGCCAGTGCTCAGAGGTCGTAGGGTGAGATGAGCTGAAGATGGCAGATAATATTTTTTATACTTCATGTTTTCAGAGTGCGCAACAGGCGTATTAGAATATCTAGATTAGCCTCTCCTGAATTAGGCATGCACAATACTGTCTTCATTTCTCAGAACACCCACTGCAGAATTTAGGAGACTCTTGTAATACATTTGTAATATTTCAGACTCAAGGGATTCTCTTGTGTTCTAGAAATTTAGAATTGCTCTCAAAGCCTTACTGTTTAGATTACGTTTTTCTAGCCCTGCTTTCCACTCAGTTTTTGCTTTTAATTCCTTTCTGATATTTTTTTCTCTCTTTAGCAGAGGTCCATTGTATTCTGTCATAAACAGATGCCTAAAGTCTTCTTTTTGGAAGAATATTCTTTTATTTTAGAAGAATGCTTTTGTTTCTGTGCAGTGGATCTTTATTTTCTGATAAAGAAGGTGAAGTTCTTATGTTAATCCTTAGGAGGGAGAGAAGCAAGTTTTTCTAAGAGAATTCTTTACTGATTTATACTTTATCAGAGAGAAACCTAAGTTCATTATTGCCCTCTTTTCTTCCACAAGTGTGAATGCTTCTACTATCCCCTCTGATCCCACTGTACAAACAGAATAGATAAATCTGCACCCTATGTAGTTTTGCACCCGAAGTGCATTTCCTCCATTTTCTTGATCAAATGTGGGTATTGCTATGATTTTCTCTCTATACAAATCCTATACACAGGTACAGTTCCTGGGGCCTAGTTCAGCTGTGCACACTACAAGGCAATGTATCACATGTAAGCACGATGCATTTTGAGGGTTGAACTGGATGATCTCCAGAGGTCCCTTCCAACCTTAATAGTTCTGTTATTCAGTGAGTGCTTCCCATCTGATGCAGTGAAACCAGAGCAAAACTGATGTCCAATAAAGTAGCCTGGAAAATGCTTCTCCCGTCTTTTGTCTTATTCCTCTGTATTTTTTTTTCTGCTGCAAAACAATGTTTTTTATTTGCTTTCCATAAAATTCCCTCCAGTGAATCCTGTCTTGTTTGATACCACTCCATAAAAAGATGTCTTCTCCTCAGAAGGACCCAGAACTAAAGCCAGCAAATGGAAAAAGAAAACAGGCTCCACTGTGTTTATATTTACAAGCAAAGATATTTTACAAATTATTTTTTATGCCATGTGTCATTGCAAAATCTGAGTGACAAAAAAATCTGAGAAATCTAAAACAAAAAAGTGGCTTTTTTTGCTACCAGTTTATAGATTTTTCCTTCAGAGTTTTGGATGCTTGCATTAAGGAAAAGTGAAGCTGCTTTTTTCTGTTTGAAATTTTGGGCTGTGTCTTAAATTTTAGTCATATTTCAGTTTTAAAATGTTTATATATGATTTAGGAATGTCTGTATGTTGGCTCATTACTTTGAGAGGAAAACATGTAGAGATGGTTTCATTATTTCAGCACCCAAGCAAAATGCCTTTAAGTATCTAATGATGACTATTTATTTTTTGTTACATTCTAATTATTGCAAATTAAATTTTATTACAATGTGGTGTTCAAAATACTAATTACTTAACATTACAAAGGCAACTAGCCCAGTGGAAATAGATTAGATGTGATTTATAAAAGGAGAGCAGAAATAGGCTTTTGGAAAATAATCCTGGTTATGTATGTGCAGCAACAAATAAAGTTCAGGACTGTAAGTATTCATCCCATGGGAGTAAATCAGGACAAAAGGCAGCTAATTGGAAGAATTTTTAAGGTGGAAACAACTTTTCACTGCTTTATAGCTGAAATTCAAATACTGTTGACAGAAACTTCAGTTATTGACTTGCACCTAATTAGCAGCAAGTAGACTAGACAATTAGTTGGAATACAGTGGAGTTTGAGAAACAAAATTTAACAGTTTGTAGCACTCATTAAAAACAAGTTTCAGTTTCTATAAATACACCAGCTGAATTGTCAGCATGATGCAAGTCCACTATGTAGCTAGTTTTAAGTCTTTTTCCCTTACATATATAAACACACGTACATATATATATGCCCATTTATAGAGAGACTTTAAATGACAAAGTGTCTTTTTTTTTTTTTTTTTTTTTTTTTTTTTTTTTTTTACTTTGGGGATTCCTGTTCTTCCTTTGTTTCCCCCAGTGACTACAGCTTTCATTGCAAATTAAACTCTTGAATCAGGCAATTTCAAAACTTAAGGATTCAGAGCAATAAAGAAAGGTTTTTCTCATTCTGTGTCAGGGAAATTTGATGGCAAGTAATAAGTGCAGAGAATTGGAGGGTGTCCTGGAGGATAAAGAGATCCAGGACAGCTGGTTGATCTTCAAGGCTGCCCTCAAAGCATGAGAGTTGTCCCTCATGCAGAAGCCCAGGTAAAGTGTAGATGTGCTTTTGCTGGAATTAATAAAAACCGTGGGCTTGAATTCATTTTGCAACAAACTTTCCTGACTAATTTCGAATTCCTGGACTAAGCAAACTAGCCACACCCCCTAGCGTGAGATCCTACAGGAGCCAAGTACTTCTAGTTCTACAGGAGAACACCTGGCTCAGATTGGGTCAGGCCTGATCCAGTACACGTTCTGAGACTCTGTTTCAGAAGACACCTACTGGTATATAAACCTCTCATGCACAAACTAAAGCCTAATGATGTTAAGGTTGGAGGCCTGGCATGACTTCCAAACAGAGGAAGCCACCCCCAAATTTAATAAGAGAGATAACAAAGATAACACAGTTCCACTCTACTGCCAGTAGTTTACAACCCACCTTGTGTATGAAAACTCCAGGAAATGAATGAACAAATGGCTGGAATACACAGCCTTTAAAAAGCAATAAATGGAGTGTAAATCGAAACCCGGTAATATCCGTAACAACACTCCAGTTTTGTAGAATCTGCTGTTAAAGTGAATGCAATTAACAATGGCATCCATATTCCATATGGTACCAGAAAAACAAGGTAGGCAGAAAATGTAAATAAATGTGAACTCTTCCTGATTTGTGCAGTGAAGCTCTTCCATGAAAATATCTCTAGGAACAGCCAAAAAATAGTAAGTAATAAGAATTACACTCTAAAAATGAGCTTTTACTTGCATGTTGATGGGAAAGTGGGAATCCAGAAAGCAAAGACAACTCCAAGAAAATCCAAGATGAGTTTGGTCTCATGCTAAAGGTGGTCATACCTCTTGTATCTGTTTTCTTGTGCAAAATTCTTCATCTATTGTCTCATAAACGTTGCTCATTTAGGTTAGCAAAAGCTAAATTTTGCCCTTTGAAAAGTTTCTGTCTGACTAGCCAGGCGAGGATTGATGTCTTCTCCTAAGCACTAGGACAAGAGGAAATGGCCACAAAGTTACACCATGGGAGGTTTAGGTTGGATATTAGGAAGTAGTTCATCATGGAAAGGTTAACCAGGCACTGGAACAGGCTGCCAGGGAAGTGGTGGAGTCACCACCCTGGGAGGGATTTAAAAGATGTGTAAATTTGGCACCTGGGGACATGGGTTAGTGGTGAGTTTGACTGCTGGGGTAATGGTTGCACTTGATCATCTTGGAGGTCTTTTCCCAACCTAAATGGTTTTATGATAATATTTATAGATGTAATTTTGCAGGAAAGCAACATAATAAATAGCAAGAACTGCTAAGCCATAAAGATATATACATGCACTTAGAATATGTTTGTTGTCTTTTTCCTTCTCTTTGTAAGGACTGGATCAAATCGAATAGGATTGTGGAATTTCTCTTCATTTTTACTCCATCCAGATCGATTTGTTAGCTTTAACTGAAGTGGAAGTTACAGCAAAAGGACTTAATTCTTCATATTTCCACTTGGGCAACTCTCTCCCCAGTCAGAATTCTGTATTAAATAGCAGTCAGATTTTACATTTACTTTGTACAGATAGAAGTGATTATAGCAGAAATGAAGTTACTTGTTGTACCTATCCCTGTCTAGAAAATAACACTGATTACTTCATATCAAACTCATTTTTTTTTTCACAGCTGTGTATTTGGTGATGTCAGCATAGTATTTATCTAAAGGAATGAGCCTCTTCTTTTCTCCTCCTGTGCACCTTCCTTTTCTTTGTGTTGTTAGCAGTGAAAAATGCAGTTGAGAACTAAGCATTGCTAAGAACATCTATTTCTTTTGATTCCTCAGACTTGGTTACCTTCAGACTGAAGATGTATATGATCACAGGAACTCTGATGTCCTGCTGGTCTTTGTCATTTACTGGGTAGCTCACAAGCTGGAAGTTGTTTGCCATTTGATTAATTTCAAGGCATTGTTTGATTATGTTTTATTTTTCTTCTGTATTTAAGTCTGTAGGGCAGCAAACATTTATAATGCTTGCAACACTCCTGCCCATGGAAAAAAATTTTGAAGTAAAAGAAGTATTCTTTGAGTGGCAAGAATGCAGGCAGTGCCAGAAAGGATTATTCTGGTTAGAACAGATGAGATTGCTCTTAAATAAAATTAGCTCTTAAAACCAATTAGTAATGTTTTCCCAAAGAGTTTGTGTCCTATGTGTGTAATGTTATGAAATGTTACAGATTATAAGAGAACTTTTTTGTCATGTTTATTAATCTTAAATGTGATTTAAAATAAAGTTCTAAAATACTATATTGAATTGTATATTTCAGAAGTCAGGACGTTAAAAAAGATCTCCTCCCAAGCTCAGCTAAAGTCTGAGTCTGCCTGCTTGCAACCAGAAACAGTTTTTTTCCAATTTCATTATGCTTAGATGCAAAGCATGTTGCTTTGTTGCACTTATAGCTTCCTGGAGTTACAAAACAAACATTTTAAAGACTACATTTCTCAAGGAGCTGCTACCAGGACTGTGCATTAATAAGCATCTAAATTACATCTCTTGCCATGTAGAACAAATTAGATTTCTTTTCATTAATATCAAGGAAGCAGAAAAGCTGAATCCCAAGTGAATTAAATGAACATAATTATTTGCCATTTCTTTTGCTACTATAAAGCAGTCTTTACTCAATTAAACAACTCATAATCATGAACCCACTATTTCAGTGAAGTTCAAAACAGCTGGTGTCTAAATTAAGTAGTTTTCTTATACACTGTTTACAGTAGTTTCAACTGTCTATTACCCTCATGGTTGCAAGTGTTCCAGTAGCTTTTTTTAAGCCTAAACCAACAAACTGCAAGTTGTTCTGCAAAGTTTTTTTCCTGTACATGTCTTTGAAATGCTGTGGTAAAAATCTTGAAAACATGCATGTTTCTATGTTCTGTTGAACTGAATCCCAGATTAAGCTGCTAGGAAATAATCTTAAAAAATGTTTCCCAGGTTTTTTTGTGTTGTGCTTATTTGAGGAGTTTGATGGAGAATAAAATCTCCCAATCCCCCAAATCCTTAATTACTAACTGTGCCACTGTTTCATTCAGAGCTTTATTACTGCTGTGGTGTCTTTATGGTCTAATCATTGCTGAAGTTGTGAGATATTTTATAAAATGCAGAGCAGAAACACTAATATTTAATCCTCAAAGGTGTTTTTTATTCTCTTTCTGTTTCTAAATGGAGCAAATTCTATTTTATGGGAGACCAGAGAAAAAGCAGTATTTCTGCTGCTTCAATCAACATAAATGGATTTGTTAATTTTTTTGAGACTGTTCTCTGAGAACTTCCCATTTTTGTCTCATACCTAAGTGTTTCTAGCTGGTACTTAATTGTTTGTTCCTTTCAGTATCACTCTAGAGATCCTCAGTGGATTAGAGCTTCAGTGCAAAACATTAACATAATAAGATAATTCTCATAATGATACACAATAAAATGCCCTGAAGCGATGAACGTAATTTTCCCTTAATGTTGTTATATGCAGAGACAATTTGTGTTACCGCTTTTAAAAAGCATATTCTGCTACCTGGACTGCAGACTCACAGTTAATTTAAAAAAAGAATATACAGCAATAGATGAAGGTGAGTGCTTTAGCCAGAAGATGCAAGAGGTGAAAAATCTCTCCAGAACTTGGATCCCCCTGAACAGAGGCTGCAGTACTGCTGTGCCTCGGGAAATCGAGATACAAGAAATATTGCCATTCCCTCTAGGGGTAAATGGAAGAGTTCTCATTCTGATTGCTCACGTGGGAGAGAGGAAAAGTAGCCTGATCCTCTTAAATCAGATCAAATCCCTGGACATTGCAGCATTTGGATGAAATATAATTCCTGTTTCTTTACACAGTCAATTGGTGTAAAATATTATTGCTGTTGAGATATTGTTCATTGCTCTTCCAACCTGGATTATTACCTCCACAGCTGAATAGATGGAATAGTTTGTTTGGACATTCTTAGACTCCTGTATAGTAGTCTTATATTTTTTTAACTTTTGAAACTGTTTTTATTTAAAAGTAGCTGCATGTCAAAGGCTATGGTCTAATACACTTCAGCGATGGTGACCTGGAAAGGACACTGCGAACAATATGAATTATATCTATACTGTGTCAGTATATTAAAATCCAAACTTCTACAAGATTAGGTTCCATAGTAAGAAACTGATCTAGATTTTAATTTTCAGTTCAGATAATCTTCATATTGTTATCTGTTCCATTTCTTTCTTAAATTCTTAAAATAGATACTTTTGTGGATTTGTTTTTCTACTGCTCTGGCTTCCAGTTAGTTTCAGAAACAAAACAACATCCTGGGGCATGTGCCATCATCAATTTTTACCATCTGCTATAAATTACCTCTTTCTGAGATTTAACATGGTGTCAATATAATGAAGATTCCTTTTATGTGTGAAGGGATGTTTAATTCTTGAGCTGTTTTCTTACATAGCCAGAAATAGAATACAGAAGCCATCACTTTAGACCCATTGTCTGCTTTTGAGTTCTGCGTTTTCCATAAGGGAAATGTGTACTATTTTTTAAGACGAAAGATAAAATAACATGAAACTGAGTGTAGCAGCATTATAGCATTGGATCTTTGTCGCAGACAAGTGCTTCTGGGATATACTTGTTTAATTTACAAGTAAAGCACTTCAGGATTTCTTGTTATTGTTGTTTCGTCAGTGCTACAGGCTCAGCTTGAGATGTAAATCAAGCTGTGTTCATTCTGGTTCATGCACCATTGCCAATAAATTGGTTTTGGAACTGAAACTTAGCTGGCATCTCCTAGTTATTTGCAGATGGAATCCAGCTCACATTTCCATAATAGTCCTGGTTCTTCAGAGCCATTGCAATAAATAGTAAAGATGTGTTTTTCTGTTTGTGCAAACAGAGCTTGAAAACACTGAGTCGAGACAGTCAGCCCCAGAGTCGAGACAGTCAGCCCCAGAGTGCTCCCAGAGCGCTCCCAGAGCTGTGGAAGTTCTGGAGTCTATGTCCTGCCTTCCTGCTGCCAGCACCTGCCCCAGGGTTGTGTTAGGGGCTAAGAATCTCCTAATAAGTTTTTTCAGCCAGTTGTACCATGGCAGCCTTGAGAAATTGTTTTGTCACTGCATCATCTGAAGAGGATGTTGGGTGTGGAATTTTTTGTATGGCTGCTTGTATTTCCTGATTTTTCCTGAACTGCTGAGAGAATGTCTGGGGCAAAATCGTAGGATTACGGTGGTTTTGGACATACAGTGCTGCCAACTGGAAAATCTCTGGGCGTAGAACGGTGTTAGCCAAGACAGTAGCTCGATTGTGTTGCTTGGAAAGGCCCAGCTTTTAGTTCCTGGGCTGCTCCTGGTGGAGGGGCCTCTTCAAACCTTTCACTAAGGTGGCTCTTGGTCAACAGAGTGGAATCGGTAGCCCAGCATTGCTGCTTTGTGGGGTCTGTGCTTGGAGTTACCCGCTGTAGTTATTTTAGTAATATTCTTGTTGGGAAGAGTTTATGATGGGAGTATTTGGGCAACTCTTCAAGGCTGTGGCTTAAAATAATTTGTAGTGAACACTGAGAGGCCGCAAATTTTCATGGAATTTGTCTTGTCACAATGGTGGACTTTTAAAAAATAAATACAAAATAATAATTTTATTAAAGAAAAATAAAATTGATATATTAAAATTAATGAAACACTATTTTTATTAAAATAAATTTAATAAAATCAATAAAAGAATAATACCAATACCATATCAAGTATATTTTTCATTAGCCATAATAAACCAGTTTCTAATTCCAGTGCCTTTGCAAAGTGCTGTAATGAACATAGTGTTTAGCATCTTCAGTACTAAATAGTCTTTTTCTGCTTTTAAAAATGTCTATATCTCTTTAAATAGTTCATAAATTGAAAACTGTTTTAAAATTACTTGCATAAAACTAAAATCAAGTTTTCTTGTAAGCTTATGTCTGTGTTGGGTGAATTAATATGGCACTGTCCCATTTTTCCATTCTTGGTGATAATTTTCTCCAGTGGCACCTTAGAATTTTCTGTGTTATATGAAGTTAAAATGCCACTCAGCCATCCTCTGAGTACCTTCTGATTGAGGGATGCTATAAATCAACATCATCAATGTTTTATATCAGGCAAACTGAACCACACTTATCTGTAGGCAGTAAATTTATATGTAATGCATAGACATTGGATTGAAATACTCAGACTAAAACAGAATAAAGTTAATGGGGAGTGATGGGGAGGGGGAGTGGAAAATTTTTTTTCTCCCCGAAATGGAACTTTAAAAGAGTAATTGAAGCCTTGAATATTACTGTTAATCTTTCTCTTATACCCTTATGCTCAAAGGGCATAGAAGGCATAAAATCAGTCCCTCTTATGGGGCATATCTTTTATGTTCTTTACAAATAAGAATGAATTCTCCTAGCTCTCAGGATAAAAAGTATTGCTGCAGTGGGACATGATCTTTTTGAAAACAGATGGGTGTCAGTAGTGTTTTGTCAGCTGATATACTTACTTTACTTACTAGGGGTGACTGTGTAGGACTTTGGAATATTTGAATGAATGTTTCTTCCTTCAATAGTACACTGTGACCAGCAGCAGCCCCTGACCTGAGCCTGGTGCTCTTGTGGAGTTTGATCCTACAAGCACACAACTAATTGTAGTCATTTGACTATTTGAAGACTACAAAGTGATTGAACCTTTCCTGATTAGTTGTTCTGAGCTCTACAAACCTCTATTCATATGCCAGACAAGCTGATAAATGCACTTCCAAACTGCTGCTGTATCCAAACCAGGTTTGCTTGTGGTTGCAGAATCAGGCTCCTAAATAATAGCCTGTCAAGAGAGGTTAATTTTCAGATCTGATACTCATGACTAGACTGTATAGCGTCAATTTAAATGTCCAAACATGTAAACCAGTTTGCCCTAGAAATTAAAATTAGCATGTAAGCTGACACTATGTGTGCTGACATCTAATTAGGGTGCATAATAGGTTTTGTTCTACTGTATTAACACCTCCCTTATTTTTATTTTTTTCTCTCTTACTAATCTGGACGCATAAGATGTTTTCTCTTTTGAGCTCTCATTTGCAAACATTATAATTCTGCTTCAGAATCCTGTTGTGGTTGATTAGCAATTTTTACTGAAAATAATTTCCTAGTAGATTAAGAATAAATATTATCCAGATTCTGTCTCATCTTCATTTAAACATCAAAGCCTAACAAGATATTTGAAGACAACTCTCTTTAATTCATATATTCTGTACTGTGTCTCTTGAGGTGCTGCTTTACCTTGTGTTAATGTGCTTTCAGTAGTAAGAGCCTTAGAGTGTCATCTCTCTTGCTTCTGTTCTTTTTTATGTCTCTGATTGATGGCATTTGTGGGAGTATTGATTTCATTTAGCAAGACATCCACCATGCTGCTGCGCTGGTGGTGGTGTGGGAGTGTGATGTGGAGTTTCATTTTCATTTACTCCTGTGGTGTGTCAGAGCCTTGATGACAGAGGTTACACTTCCAGGAGAGCCTGAGCTCCCCAGTGTGCACCTGCTGTGAGAGTAGAGAAATCCTGTGGAGTGCTCTGGATGGGAGAGAAGGGAGGCTGTGAACTTGAGGGCATCACAAGGGAATGTACTGATGTAGTTGGTGTTTCACCATCCTTGACCATAAGAAGCATTTGTGACTTCTCTTACTGATTTCAGAGGAAGTAGAGTTTAATGCCTCATGGGATATATCACGGGGTGACCATGGCTTGAAAATTGAAGGAGCTTGAATAGAGAGATAAACAACACCATACAGTTTGGGAATAAAATCTCAGGGAAACGATCTGGAAAGGAAGGTGTGTGAGAGCTGCATTTCCTAAATTAAAAACCAATTAACCAAAAAACATCAATTCAGATATGAAAAATTAAATCGGTATTTTGAAAGTGACTCCAGAGTTGGGTAGTGTTGACCAACTGGGACAGATTCCATTTAACTGGTACTTCGAAATGAACACAAGTTTCAGGTATGATTTGCTCTGTGCTCAAAGATGAATAAACAGGGTGTTACCAAGTGTAATTCAGGAGCTCTAATGTCAGTGATTTCCAGGAGAAATGCAGCTTTACCAGACTGATTTGAACATCAATATTAACCCTAACCTTTATGAATGGCAATATTTTTAAATTGCTCACAGACATTACAGTGCAGAATTAATACTTTTACTGTGGTCCATAATAGTGAATTGAATTTTCCACGATTTCTGTTGATCATAAATAAAAGTGGGCACTGGTGATTTGTCATCATGTTAGCTGAAGTACTTACAGCAAATCTATGCCATACCCTTAGACAGTGCCTAGGGCAAAATGTGTTAGAAAATAGTAAAGGAAAATACCAATCAGCATTTCAAAGACTATTCACTTACTGTAGAAAGAAGTTCTCATTTATATATTTTCCATTAAAAAGGATATGTTTATACAGGGCAGTATTTTCACACCTCTCCTACAGGTTATGAGTTTGCATAGTATTAAGTGTTGTATTAGAGATGTTTCCATTCCGTTGGATATTTCTAGACTTTACTGTATTCCAGCCGGTCTGTAGCTGACACCCGATTGGGTAATTCAAGGGTTTTAAAGTTTCTGTGGAACTGCATCCAATTACATTCTGTAAAAATTGCTGCAGGTTATTTGATAGTTGAAGTGAATCCTCTGCAGCCACTGTCTCCCGAATGACTGTTTATGGCTTTCATTTTTTGTTGGGATGTAGCCCACCCAAACAACACCACCAGCTGAAAAATCCACATATTTTTCAGCACGATACTGTGACTTATCAATAGAACTTCCTTATGCTTGGTCTGTAAAATCGCATTCATTGAACCACTAGTTTCATTTTGACCTCAGTCATTCTGTTGTTTATTTCTATTTTTGTTCAGTCTCTCCTACAAAAATGTTATTAACAAATGATCTTTTTTTTTTTGTGTTCTGCCATTTCCCAGGGTTGTGTCTTAAATATTGTCATTTAATCTGTATTTACAGTGTCTGATGAGAGTTCTGGAGCTGAGGTTTGCCATCTTTTATTAAGACTTCTCTTTATGTATAAAACTGTGAAGAAAAGGGAAAGAAGTAGAAAAAGAAAACTTTCTTCCCAGAATCCCATGGGGGGGTGGGGGCTATCTCAGAATTCAGTTTCCTTTATGCTCTTTTTAGCTGCTAGTTTTTATGCTTTTAACTCACTGGAAAACTATTTTTTGTTCTCATGAATTTACGGACCACTGATTTGATACAGAAAAAAAGGTCTGTCTTTTGTAGGAAGATTATTAAGTTTACACAACTTTCTTATGTGAGCTTCTTCAAAATAAGTGGTAGGGAGTCCAAATATTTCTTTATTGATTTTCTCATCTTCATTAGAATAATTGAAAATACATGTGCATGGCCATATAGTCTCTTATATATCCATATTTTCTCTTATTTTCTTGATTTAATAGGCTTAGGTGTTTTTCTGTGTTTTATATGATACTTGCAATATTCCCTTTAATCTGTTGCATTGACAAAGGAACGGCAGCACAGATGTGGATTTACAAGATTTAGGAATTGGCAAAATAAAGGAAAAGAAATGAAAAGGCAGGAGTTGAATTGTTATCTTCTCTTTTCGGAGATGCTTGGAAAGCAGGCTCAGTACAAGTAACTGTTTGCTGTGGGAAAATTCTACTGTAATTATCCCTTCACTGTGTGGCCTTTTCCTATTCAGAACTGTTCCCTGACAGATCTGACTATTCTAATTTTTACTATGTGTTTTTAGTTTGGTTTAGGTAATTTATATTCTCAAGGCATTTTGCCTGTTGTTTACCAAATGCTTAATGTTTAAAATGCTGAATTCATAAAAATGAATAACCTTAATATTTTTAAAATTACCCTGTTCTGCCTTTTCTTGAGAAAGAGTTTAGAGCAAACAGTCCACAGGTAAAAAACTGGATTTTCTAATTTAGTACTTATATATAGATTGGGAATAGACCAAGCTGAACATCCTGTGTTTAGAATTTTTACACATGGGAAAATCAACAAAATACTGGAATATTCCAACAAAATTGAAATATTTTTTCACTACCTGTGAGAGCAAAGCAGGTGCATTATGTGGGAAAGTAGCTTGCCAGTTCCCTTATCAATCAGATGTAGATTGATATAATTGAAGTTGAAGCAAATCAATGTTGTTTATTGAAGTCTACAGAGTTTTCCAGAAGATGGGATGAGTTCAAAGTCTAATCCATCTAATTATTCACTAGCTCTAGATTATTTTATGCGGATTCGTTCTGTAATGGAAGTTTTCTACTTTAAATGGAACAGTTTCATCAATCGTGAGTTGTCCTTCCCGGTCACAGGAGGGCGAAGAGAGTCTTAACATGAAGGATAGTGCTGGGATGAGTACGTGGCTTGGGCAGGCAGGAGTCTTGGGCTTGGGCTCGGGAGACTTCCTTGTTAGAGAGTACTCAGATGAAGTCTTCAGTATCCAAAACAAGTACACTCCTTAATAAGGTGGTTTTTCTCACTTTCTTCCCTCTCTATTATTTGTAGAAATAATGAAATATTTTTGTTAACAGGTAGTTGAAACTTCCCTTCCTTTTATCCCCAGCAAGTGCTCTCATCAGTGTTTGTCTTTCTCTTCACAGAATTAACCAAATAAAACCATCTTTAGCAGAAGAATTTATAAAAAAAAAAGAAAATAGAGCCCGGTGTTGAGAGATTTCACTTGGGGTGCAGGAGACAGAGTTCAAAGTTTCTCATCTGAAACAGAGGTGAAACTTGAGACTGAATTATTTATGTCTACAATTAAAATTATGGTTTGTTTCTTTGTCTGCCATCTCTTTTCTCTCCCAAAACACCTTTTGGTATCATGTTTTTTGGTATCTTACTTTTTGGTAAGATAAGGGAAACTTTTTAATGTCTAAGATTCCTTCCTCCTATAGCACTCTCACAGGTGAATTGTTGTTGTAATAGGCAGCACACAGATACAGCAGGTAGTTTTAGGCATATACAGATTTACCAGAAGAAAGTCTAAAAGGTAGCATGGAGTTTTACAGCATCAGCTTACTAGAATTTATTTACTTTCACCTCCTCAGATATGGCAATTTTTATACTTAGCTATGAGTGATATATGATGATTATTTGTGTCTTCATGGAATATTTTAGTTCCTGAGAACCTCGGTAGGTGGGAAAGTGGAAACTGGTGTACAGTTAGTATTTCTTGTCATTATATTTGGAAATAGAAGGCTGTGGGGAAAAAAAAGGTCCTGTTTTTTTTAATTCTTAATTTCAGTCTGCTTCCTTAGAGGAGCTTGTTAGTTGAAAAATGAAATGGGCATCTAAGAGTTGCTGATCTAATTCCATACTATTTATGTTAACCAAAGGCCTCAGCTGAAACCTTTGAGATTGGTCTTGCCGGGGTCAGGAGCAGGCAGGAGTTCCCAGGTAATTTATGGGACAGGCACCTTAGGATTTTCTCAGGCTTCCAAGCAGATTCAAGTGTATCTGTGTCTATGATGTCATTGTTCAGGTCTCATAATAGTGTGAGAATCTGCTTAACAGAGTTCATAGGATCTTTATTCAGGTTTTTCTGTCTGATTTGAAGAATTAAATGAGAGGTCATAAGAAATTTAACGGTTAAAAAATAGCTGTTTCCTACAGAAGTGTTTTCATTTTTGTATGAAAGTTAATAGGCAATTTCACAGAACTTGACTTTGGGACTTTATGCCATGTTCCTTAATTTTTAAAATTTTTTTTCTGATCACTTTGGAAAAAGGAAATTTTCATTTAGATTATCTAAAACCTGGGGAGTGCTACTTTAATGGCAAGTGGTAATAAAGAACCTGGAAAAATTGAACTGAGGTCTCACTGGTGAATCTAAATGTGATTTTTTTTTGGAATGGAGCTTATGTTGAACAAGAATGCACAGCCTCAAAAAATAACCATTTTCTCTATTCTCAAAGAATCCCTTGAAGAGATGATCCACAAGGAATTTACTGTAAGACTGTGATCTCCATCTGTTACTGATGGATATAACCACCTTACTTTTCTACTGTGATACCAAAGCTATGACACTAAATTGGAAGAGTATTCTAGAATAATAATGCCAGGCTTTATTCTTGCAGTCTGCTTTGAATTGACTAAAAAGAAGCAATAGTTCAGTTACAAATGAATGCTCAGCCTAGCCAACTTTTGAACTAGATTTGGTCACAAACATCCCAGGAAATTAATAATTCCAATAGTAAAGAGAGTTGTTACATTATTGTGGAAAATCCTTGTGCTGTGTAATAGTTTCTTTATTAAGCCATCTGTTCTTTCTTTGATATGAGCATATTTTGGATAGGGACACTTTACTAGTCATTCCAGCATCCCTTGCTGTGGCTAGTCTACAATACTAATTAAAGATCAGCTTTATAAAATAAAAATAACTATCATACAAATCTGGAGCTCAGCTCTCCCTTTGGCATAAAGGACCAAATGGCAGGAAATCTTTTCATGGCTCTCAGTGCAGATTTTCCTTCCCACTTGCTCTTTTTAATGTGAGAGTGATTTAAGGGAACGGAACACACAGCACAGTCAGCAATCTGTTCTCTGATTATTTAATCCAGGCCAGGGCACACACACACTCTGTGTACAGCAACACCTTGTACTGCAGCCTGTGCCTCGCACTGGGTGACCTGGGAGCTGCTGCTGGGAGTGTGCCCTTCCTGCCTATGGAATGCTCTGCCTCCACAGAGCCACGCCATGCTGTGTCATGTGTACCATGGCAAATCATTACACTGATTGAAAGATTTGGCGAGTTTTACTCCAGTTTTGAAGGTGTTTGGATATCTGAACTCATTTGTGCAGCAATTACGGATGCTTGTGCATTTCAGGATTTTGAGCTGCTATATAGGATCTACGTGTTTGAGAATAGAGGGGAAACCCTTTCTTAGTGGAGGTGGAAAGAATCTTCCACCACTACCTTTTCACATGCAACAAAGCAGATTCTCACTAGGGTCCCCTCTTCTGCCTCAGGAGCTTCTAGCTCTTCTTTCCTTGGGACTATGCAGTGCTGCGGTTTTGTTCCCTGGGACCCTGTGCACCTGGATGCTGGCAGTGGTGAACTCCCTTTAAGAGCCTTTGCTGTTTTGAGCAGTGTTAATCTCCAAACAGATCTGTGCTGGGTACCTTTTCCTCTCTGCCAGTGGTTTCAATTTGGTTATGGCATGCTCTCCTCACACCATAGGATGGCCTTGAAAAGGGTGGGAGGGGAAGGAATGCAACGAGCTGGTTAGTGTGGTTCAGAAAAATTCCTTCTGCCTCCTCACACTGTGATGGAAGGATATCTGCCTCACTTCAGAGATAGGACCCCTGATTCAGCATAATATATTGCACTTGAAGAAACATACATGATTAAATGTTTTCCTGAATTGGAGCCTTACTGGAAAAATTTAAAAAATTTGCTTTTCTTAAGGATAAATGATTTCCTATTATCTCTTCTCTATCCTCTTCCAGCCTTCCTCTTAACTCTAAATCTTGCCATCTGCCTTGGGATTTTTTTGCCATATTACGGTCACATCATCATCTTTGATTTGTTCTTTGGGACTAAAAAAGCAAAGTAGGGCAAATGGTATTGCTGCCTATGTGCTTTAAGCAATTGTTTTCCTCACCACCCCCAGTTCGTGATGGGTTGCAGTAGCTACAGATGGGCAGAGAATAGGCCATTTTCAGTGATACAGATTCTGTGTTCAGAACATGAGCCAGCACACACCATTCCTGGGATGTTCTGTGTAGGATGATATCTTCAGTGCAGAACTGCCTACAAATTGCTGACTTCCTCATCAAACTATACATTTTAGGATTAAAAGGGGGAATGCTCAGAAAAAAAGTCAGCTTTTCTTTTGAAACAATGTCTTTAAAAAACACCTAGTTTTAGTAGTGACTTTATTATTTCTCATTCCTCTCAGTCCTCCTTCATTAAAATAAATTAATAATTTAGAAAAGTTAAATTGTAGTGAAAAAAAGAAACTGCTTTAAAATGAAGATAATTCTTCTTGAAATGGCAGGTTAGTTTTGTATCCTTTGAGGTTATGTTAGTAAAAAATGGGTCACCTGAGCTATTAGTGTGGTGTAGCATTCTGGAATTAGAAGTTGTTCTGGATCTCCTGCTGTGCATATTTGTAGGACATGACCTGAGTAACCATCACTGCTGTTCTTTAGTTCCTGGTAAAGGAAACAAACCATAAAAGAATTCATGTGAGACAAGACACAGAGGAAATGACAGAGTATTTTGGGGGATTGTAAGGAGAAGTATGGAACAAAAACCTGCTTTTGACACTGGGTTTGAAACCAGTGTGATGTGAACTGCAGCACAGTAAGATGGAGACATGGGGAAATTCTCATCTAATACAGGCTCCTGATCTGAAATGAAATACTGATATGAAAATAAATTGTACATTTTTTAAGGATAATTCCTGTAACATAAAAAATGTTTCCCTTTTTGAAATGTGCCATGAAATTTATTAAGGAATTTTGTTTTGGCATTTTTGTCTCTTAGGATACATTTCCACCTAGTAAACTTCTCAGACACAATAGACTAATTGGCACTAAATCTTGCTAAAAGCTGAGTTTTATCCTCATTTCTTGTTAATTTCATGGGAGTTGAAAGCAGGCAGGTAAGTAGCTAAAGATGAAAACCACTTGTTTTTTTGCTGGTATGCTGTTGAAATGACGTGTGATAAAAATGAGCTATTTTATTTCCTGGAGATTCTTCACACAGTGTATCTTTTTTTTAAAAAACTTCAAAATGAGTTAACTTTACTCAAAACTTTGCGAAAACACCTTTTTGATACCGAGTAAATTATGTGGAAGGAGAATTAAATATTGTAAAAATGCTAAAATCAGAATGTTCATTGCATTGAAGAAAATTGATAGAGTACAGTCTGAATTGCATCCTTTAGTAGTTGTTATATGTCGTGGGATCAATGACTCTGAAGAATGTTTACTTAAGTAGTCTTATGCTGCCCCTCTTGTTCCCTCTGTTATTCTTCCACATTTCTTGGTGGAAAGAAAACCCTCAGAACTTAGAATGTTATCACAGTGCAGCAAAGACAGTAATGAAATTAGTTTCATTCCTGTTAATAAATGGTGTTTAAATCATTTTACATACTAATCACTAGGACTCAAAATTATACATCTTTCAAGTGTGGCAAAACCTGACAGAGGCCCACTGTTAACTGTAATAAGTGTCCAATGTACCATATCTAAAAATAGGTAAAGCCTTGTACAGTGAAGTTATAGGGAGGTTGTACAGTTTTCACTGAATCTTGCTTGGCAATATTTTAAAATATGATGAGGAGGTTTTAGGTGTGAAATTCCAGGATGATGGATGTAAACTGCTTGGTGTAGTTCATGGCTTATAAGACTCTGCTGTTGGGAGTGAAGAACTTGTTCTGAGCAAAGACATTCTCTAGGAGCACTGCTCAAGTGGTGATGCTCTATAATCCATCCCCCAAGAAGCTGAGAAAGAGTTACCTGAAGATTTTGTGGCACAGGGATCAATATCCAGTGACACAGGCTTTTGTAGTACTTTGCCCCCTTTTGAACTCAGACACATCAGAAGGAAAGCACTGATTACAAAGAAACATTTGTACTTCCAAGACCTTGCTCTGATTCCATCTGGGAACGCAGACTGGTATGGACGAAAGATAGTCTTTTCCTGAATGTCATGGCGGTGCGGTACTGTGTTGTCCCCTTTTCCTCCTAAGCCTGGAAATACTCTTCTCCATAAAGATGGAGAATCCATTGTTGTTTCAGTAAATTTCTGGGAATATATAATGCTGTATGTTTAAATGCTAGTCTTAAGTGTTTATGTAAATATAATTAATTAGAGGGTTTGTTTTGTTTTGTCTAATTGTTAGTTTCCAGTCTCTTGTTTTGTTGGTAAAAGCATGACTAACTTGAAGTAACTTCAAGTAACTTCTCTGAAAGGCCACAGAGAAATAATTTTTGGAAACAGATTCTCAGGTTACCCACCTGTTGATATTTCTTGGTACCAAGCATCACAAACTACTATTATTTTGGGAGTTTTCAATTTACTGGTTCTTTGGTTCATAAAGTTGGTTTGGTAAATGTTATCCTCCTCCACGGAGAAAGATCTCTGTTACAGCAAATGTGTAATTTTATTTAAAAGTACTAATATGTGTCTAACTACAAGTGTTACAGCATTTTTATGCAAAAGCTTCCTAGTGAATAAGTCAATAGAAAGGTCATTTCTATTTAAAGTTGCTAATCTTTTGGAGAGCTGAGAATGTGATTTCACCAGACTGGGGAGAAACACATTTTAAATATATGAGTACACATTGTTTATTCCAAGTGAAAAATAAAATAGTAGCGGATCAAACCCAGCTATAAACAACCATATCTTACAATCAATCTCAGAAACTCTTTTATGATGTGTTTCAGTTGGAGTCTTCACTGGAAAGCACAAAGTTAAAGCACATAAGCCTTTCTGGCTGTTTATCTTGACCTTTCAGGAGGTGTGAGCTACAATGATGAGTGGTTATGGCACTACTTTCGAAAGCTGTCGTTTCATCATTTGGCCCTGGTTTTTACCCTGCACAATTGGAAAAAAACCAAACCATTTACTATTATTTTGCTTCAGCTGAGTTATAGACCCATAGCTTGAATTGTCTTGAGCACAACCTTGAATTGACAACTGGTTCAAAATAGTTGGGTTTTTTTTCTTCCTGAACTGGAACTGAACCTGACCCTTTACTTGAAATTTTTGTTGAACTTGAGCCAGTCACAAGTGAAAGTATGCTTGTTTGCTTCCATGACTAAGCAAAAGCTTTTATCTACCATCAGGAAGGTGTATTGTACATTCTGGTTAAGAAGCACAGTTCAATGATATGCAGCTGTAACCTGAGTTTACTTCATTTCTCAAGTGATTTTTAGGATAAAATTTTCTATACACCTTAAGCTGTTGTCTAGTATCTGGTAAACGTTTGCATGAGAAAAAATGAGAAAAGAGATTTTATCACAAAAAGCACTTATCTGTACTTGCTATTGGAAAACCTAGGATGAATCCAAAAACTAAAAATACTCCAAATCCTTCCACAAAACCCCATGGAAAGTAGCACTGCTATTTTGGGGAGAATTCTGGATTATCACAGCAGTAGCAGTAGGAAGAACTGGAGAGGGATTCATAGTGGCAGAAACTTCAGGCAACTTCCACGTTTTAAATGAGCGGAGGGGGTTGCGTGTCAAGAAAAAGGAAAGGTTAAATGAGATGTCTGTCTTGTCAGTTCTCTGCAAAATACATAGAATGGTGATGACAACTCTGGAGACTTCTCATTAAATGCTTTATATTTTTAAAAAGGGCAGAATCAGACATTGCAGTGCACCTTTCCCAGTTCAGATGCCTGATTCTACAGGCCATAAATCTGAAAAGTCAGGTAACATTTGAACTGACCATCAAAACACCACTATTTGATACTTCCAGTTGAAACACGTTTTGAGTTTTGTGAATTGTAAGAGGTGATAAGCAATCCAAATGCTGACATATCTTTATAAATGTAGCATTGCAGCAGTGTTTCTACTTTAAAAGTATTCATCTGAGTCTGTAGTGGTTTAACCCAGGCTGGGTGCCAGGGGCCCACTACAGCCACCTTCTCACTCCCCCTTGCCCAACTATAGAGGAGAGAGAGAATATAACGAGAGGTTTCGTTATTCATGATAAGGACTACAACAGATTCTTTCTTAATCACCGTCACAGGCAAAACAAGACTCTATGTGGGAATAATAATCAAATTTATTACTAACAAGATCAGAGCTAAGAGAAAGAGACTAAAAGACACCTTTTACCCCCCAGCCACTCCTTCTTACATCCAACCTATTCTCCCGCAGCGGTCAAGGGAAAAGGCGAGGT
>VXBA01004184.1:1028441-1069786 GCA_013399895.1 Serilophus lunatus
CGGGCTACAGGTGGATCTCTGCACTCCTGTGGTCCTCCATGGGCTGCAGGGACACAGCTGCTTCACCATGGGCTGCACCATGGGCTGCAGCTGGATCTCAGCTCCGGCGCCAGGAGCATCTCCTCCCCCTCCTTCTGCACTGACCTTGGTGTCTGTGTTGTTGTTCACAGGCTCTCACTCTGCTCCTCTCCGGCAGCCATCTTCATTTTTTCAACTACCTCTTTTTTTTCTTCCTTCTTAAATATGTTATCACAGAGGCGTTCTGCCAACTACTGATTGGCCTGGCCTTGGCCAGCAGCGGGCCCAGCCTGGGCATGGGGGAAACTTCCAGTAGCTTCTCGAAGAAGCCTCTCCCTCAGCCCCCCCCACTGCCACCAAAACCTGGCCACAGAAAAACCAATACAGAGTCTTACGTAACACAAAACTATACAGCAATGTTGTTCCTCAGTTCTCTTTTCTGGTCTGCATTAAAATCTACATTTTATTTTCATCATAAAAGAAACATTTGCTTAGGTGCTCTACTTAGTATTTGTTTTCTCTGGAATCAAATGAAAGCAACTGATTTGAGTACTGTACTGCTGACTGTCACCTACTGCACTGAGCCTGTGTAGCTGTTTGTCCTCTGACTGAACATCCACTTGCATCCATGCAGACCGACTGGTGTAGGAGTTTCTGCCGTGTTGCGTCTGTACTCTCAAAATGTGCATTCTCTTTGTAGATGTATCTCTGTGAAAAATGATTTGGAAATAAGTCAATCAGCAATTCTTGAAGCCGTGAAACATCAATGTTAACATTAGTTAATTCTAAATTTTGGTTGCAAGGGGCAAGTCTTCAAACTGCACAAACTGGGAAGACAATGAAGACAAGTTAGAATCAATTGAATAGAGTAAGTTGCACTTAGATGAACCCTAATCATTTAACTATTCACTGGGCTCTGAAACGGGTAGATAATGTTTCATGTCAGTGAACATAGCAGACTGTAATCTCTGTCTCCTATGACTGTGCCTTAGACTTGTAAGCAATCTTCCGATGTATAAGCCTCGAAAAGAGACTCCTCTGAGAAGATGCAAAATGTTTTTGAATGTCAAAGTAATGAAATTACCTTTCTAAGGTGAACTCCATTGAGGATAAAATTCCCAATGTACACCTTAGTGTCTTGCTCCATGGCAATTGAAGGCCTTACATGGGGCACAGTGAAAGCAGCAACACAAATCATGCTGCAATGATGCAAAAGTACCACTAGGATGCAACTTGATCATGGGCAGCCATGAAAACCCACCACTAAAGAGGACAGAGTAGTTGGATATTCAAAAGGTACTGACTGCTCAGCTGTCATTGCACTAGCACAAAACCAGTTTAATTAATGAGGATAATACAAGAAACTCAAATGAAGAGGCAGAGCTAAGCAGAATACAGAGCAGCCTTAAATCAATAGCAGTCAGGTTGCATTATGAAGGAATTGTGAGGAGCTGCTGTTCAAGGTCTGTCGAAGGTGATTTTTTTTTTTTGTAAACTTTTATTTTCTGGGATTTAAAACTGAGTGTAATATCAGCTTTGAAACTTGTGACTTGAGCGTGGATTTTTAACATACCGTATTTGTGAAAATATAAGGATAATCAGGGAAGCAATCATTTTTTTAGGTTATATTTTATTTCGAGCTGTCTCATTGCCTCTAGCCTGAATTTCATAGGGAATGTAAGTCAACCAAGACCTACATCTGAAAGAAACATCAGTTCTTTAAGAAAGAAATGATTCTCAGGATCAGATTTTGCTGCTAACATGCATTATGAAATTTGTAAAAAATTTACTTATATAATCTTTTGTTCAGGGGCAAGTAATTGAATGTACTTTACCATTTTTTACCATCTCTTGAATGTCAAGTTTTGTAAGATCCTACAGGTAAAAGGGCATGCACCTCAGATATATCTAGAGCTGAATTACAGATGGACTATTTTCTGTATAAACTTTAACTTGTCTGGAGAGACTTAAAGTTTTTTGGCTTTGACAAAATCAGGAGTTTTCTCCAGGCATCTGTTCATTATTCTGTCTTCGTGCCCCAGTGTTGCCCCTCCCCTCCTCAGTTGTGTTAATTGTCAGCAGCAGTTTCTGTAGTGTGAGATTGAGTTCCTCACCTTCAGTCATCATCTTTTCAACTGGAGCTCATCTGTGCAGCTCACACACCTCTGCTGGGGAAGGCAAACCCAGGGTGCTGCTTGTACTGTTTTCAGTCAAAGTTTCAGCCTGGTCCCAAAGCGTGGATGATCTCCATGATTAAAGCGTGCCAGCTGTGATGAGAGCTGTCTGCTGGGGGATGTTTCTGCTGCTGGGAGCGGTCCATGATCTGCTTGTGTGCAAGTGAGTGTATCTGAATATGTTGCCAACAGAGTACTAAAGGTTTCCAAATACTCTTTACACAATTCTGTTTTAATTTTTGGTGGTGATAATGCTTACGCGAATATATAATATTGAATGAATTTTTGTGCGTTATTTCTTGACCAGAAAGAAATGCCTAAAATTAATTTGAAATAACAAAAGAAAATGGAGCACTTAATTTAAAAAAAAATGAAAAAACAAGAAGCCCACCTCTTTTCAGTAGTGTTGTTTTGGGGGTTTTTTTTTAGAAAAAAATGAATAATTTTTTAGTTCAACTGCTTATGTGTAGGTGTGGACTCCAGGTCAACAAAGGTGTAATATTTGTTTGAGCATAAAGCACATAGTAGCACAAGATTTTCAGTGGTGCCTGTATCACTTATGAGAAATGCGGGCACGTTAAGGTTATCTAAAAGCAAGCACTGTTTGGAGATGCTAGTCTAATGAAATACATAATACTCTTTTGACAGTAACACAACAATTTTAGGATCACCTTAATATTGGTAGTTTAAATTCCTGGTGACCCCTTTTGGAGTACAGGTCAAATGCTCATATATTCTGATTTACTAGGTTTTGCCTTTATGGTAAGGGAGAACAAGTAAAAGAAATTACCAAGCAGTAGTATTTAATTCAAGTTTAAATAATAGATTCATTTATGCTCTCTGTTTTACTACAATAAACCCTGCTTTTGTTGCCTATTAAGATATTTAATAACACTAAATAGAAAATGACGAAGGATTGTTTTTCTATAAACTGATAGAGCTTCAAAATTATATCTGTACCATGAGCAGCTCTGTTGCTGGTAGCAATGGCCACATTGCTGCTTACATTATACACTGGTGGACTTCATCAGCAGCCTGGCTTCAAACAGATCCCCTGCTGCAAAAGGTGGGAGAGCAGACCTGTACAGTGTGTAGAAGAGGATCATATTAAATATGAAGTGGGGTTTGTGATATTTTTCACCAAACCAGATGACTCAGCCCTTGGATTCACAGAGCAATTTAAAAGTTCGTTCATGTTTGCCCATCTGAGAGGAAGGTAATTGGGATAGAGCATCTCCTGTCTTCTGCTTTCCTTGAAAATCCTTTCCCACTTCTAGGTAACTAGTGCCATATATTTCCTGTTGGAATGCATTGACACAGTGAGGTGTTCATAAAGGAATACAAAGTTCTGATCGTAGTAGATGTCTCTAATCACTTGCCTTTTTTTGATCAGCCTCATACTAAAATCGAAGAGGAACAAATTTGTATTTATTTCCTGTGGACTACTTAGGGCCTTACTGGGCCAGGGAATAGCTCCCCAGCACTGCATCATGTCTGTCTATCCCCAGTCTTGTGTCAGCTTGAAAGCTGAAGGTCATGCATACATGTTTCCATAGCTACCTGCTAACCAGTGGATCTGGCAAAAATAATTCAGAAGTGTGTGGGGTTTTGTCCAAGATTACTGCTCCAGGGTATAGAGAAAAGGTACTAAACTGTCAAAATACTTCTGCTTACATAATTGCCTTTTCTTTTCCCCTTCTGAACTTGTCCCAGTAGAGAACATGTGCTTTGGTCCCCTCTTGATTTTTCTTTTTACAGAAACAAATGTCATCAGGACACCATTTACAATTCCCCTTGGTGGCAAAGACGACTTCTGGGCATCAAAGTCATTTTCTTACACATGGATTAACATGACATTGTGTTTCTGATGCATTTGCAGTGGATTTTAATGTGTAGTGGCTTTTTGTGGTGAAATGGTTGTCTCTTCACATTTGTGTGTCTAATTGTGACCTCAGTGACAGCTTCTGGGTCTCCTGCTGTGATAAATACTGGATCACAGAATGGACACAGTTTCCAATTTCCTGCATTGCAGATATTACCCTTGAAATTTCTAACAACTTTCAAATAAACAATGAATTAATTATTGCACTTATCTGGTTCTCTGGGTCTCAACTATAAGATAACCATTTGAATATTCCCATAAACTTGAAAGGCAGCCAGCAATTCTATTTTCTGTCTCAGCTCATAAGTGACCTTGCTTGTTTATAGTTACAGTTTAGTTCCTCCATAACTCATTTAGAGTGCAGCCTGCTGTTAATTCCCATTTAGTGTGTGTTTAAAGAGAGGGGAGTTAGTGCCATTTAAGACTTAACACCATGACATATAAATATATAGAATAGATTTCCCTCAGGTGGATGATTGGAAGTCTGCCCTTGCTATATTGACGACAACTGGAAAAATGCTGATTGACTTGTATTAGAGCAAAATTGAATGTTTCCAATAGTGAGCATTGTGCATGCTACAGAGCCTTTAGTGTTTGAGGCCTGTGGTAACAAATGAGAATTACATCTTGTTTATACCTCTAAAATTTATGGGACCTGGGTAACCTAGATAAGGTGTTCACTTTTTAATTAGGCTGAAAAGAATAGTTTGTATTTCTAGCTCCAGATTTTAAATCTGTATCTTCTTATTGATGTAATGCAGAAGAATAAATCAAACATTTTTCATGCATCATGTCCATAAGCTTCTTACTGCTACATGCAACAGAGATGAGCAAACCACAGTAAATGACTGCAAGATGATATCACATGAGAAATAATCCAAGTACAGCTCATTCTTCCGTGCTGAGGAGTGTACCCTTTAGTGAGGTGTGCTGAATGCCACCTGTATACGAAGGTGCCTAGGACAAACTAGACCTAACGCTTATTAATGAAAAATGTTTTATAAACTTTCTGAATTAATGGAGGCCTTGTGAAATTAAAGTTGTTATGAAACTAAAGTTCCTGTAAGCAGCAGGCATAAGCAGAGCGAGAAGAAACATCACAAAAGCTGCTGAACAACCTTTTCCATCTTGTTTGAATGAGAGCTCAGGTAAGAATACTCATCCGAGTGTTCTCTTTCTTGTAGTAATAACTTATTAACAAAGCAAAGCCCCTTTTTTCATGGCATCCCTTCTTTCTCCATTTTTCCAAATTTTTGCCTACTCACTACTAGTAATTTGTGAGGCCCAGCTTTGGGAAAAATTATATTCATCAGTTGGATTTTTTTGAAGTTTAAAGCTTAAAATATGCAAATCAGTTCCTTATAATTACAATTTTTTCCCTGTAATAAATAAAAGGGTCTACAAGTTACTTTTAGAGTAAGAACATGCAATGTTATCTATAACAGGGCTTGGTTATTCTGTTTGTCTTCAATTCTGAGAAGTTGTCTTTTGGATACAGAAATAAAATTATTTGCTGAGTCTCAATTCTCATGCTTCTCTATGCCAAAATTCACTATATGATAACTGGAAAAGAGAGTGGCTGAGGAAATTTTTTACAAAGGAGTTTTGCATACAGTTAGTGCCACTTTTGTTTGTCTCTATCAGCACTGCTTGGTGACTCCATGTTTTTAAAACAGCAAAATCACAAGGAAAAAAAAAACAGCACCAAACCCAAATAGTACTTCCTTACAACATTGTGGTAACTTGACTCTATCAAGTCTCAAAAATATGACAGAATAAATGGATTTCAGGTAACTAATATAACCTGCAGCATTACAGGACAGTGGGATAATTGGTTCTTCTGGGAGTACCTGAAATGCCCAGACAAAAATTTTTGTTGCCCATTACTTATTATAACTTCAGTATGTTTTGTCCAATCCAGTTTAAAATCACAGTACTGGGGAATTCGAAGTCCACTCAGGAAAGGTGTTTCAGCCTATTTTGTCCTTAAACAAAGAAATCCCCAATCTATACTTGGTGCTTCATGGCATTTCAGCTGGCTGTAAGAAGTGAGCTGCTGTATAACCTGCTTGATTCAAAGATTTTATCTGTTAAGGAGATGAAATGTGCTTAGATCTCCCTAGTTTGTGGAAAATATCTGGTCTTATTTAAGAACTCGTCTAAGCTGCTGCTGCTTCTAGTCTGTTGTATTAGACCCTCTAACAGCTACTCTCTCCCTCTCTGCAGGGTGGAATGCTGGTAGTATTAGCTCCAGATACAGCCTGTGAATATCCCATACACTGAAATCCTATGCCTGGTGGAATAGAAGTATTACTTTGCCATTTGCAAACCTGTTGCTGCATTTCTGGTTGTGGTTTGTTTTTCTAGTGGACAAATATTGCAAACTTGTAAATAGTAATTTGTGTACCATGTTGTTTCACTGGGCCTATATGACCTCTACTGTGCCCAAAGGCTTGGATAGATTTGGATTCTTTTAATGTAATTTTTTTAGAAAAAAATTTTCAGTCTTTATTCACTCAACACAGAGTGGCTGAGACAGTTAAACTCTGTTTTCACTGAGAAACTCTCATCTTGTTCAAGACTTGTAAGTACGGTTGTAGTTGGTGTGATTTACAGTAAGTTTATTCAGGCTGTAAAATGTGCCTTTGCATTCCCTCTATTGCTGATGCTTTTTTTTTTTTTTTTNATGGCTATGAATTTGTGTAACTTTATTTTTTGCCTCGTCACTCATGGCGGTTTGTTTTTAGTAAAGGAAATGTACTTTCTAAAGTAGCCCTGGATTAAACAAGGCTTCAGTCATTCAAAAATGTAAAGGAAGAGATGTTTTTTATTTCAAGGAGCTTTTCAGCAGACTAGTATTTCTACATTGCATGATGTTAATGATTAGAGGAAAATCTCCTTTGGAAAAAAAGGTCATCTGTTATTTTCACACTGTTGCCAGAATTTCCAAACGGTCAAAAGATTACTAGGAAGCTCTAGCGAAACATGGCGCTGCTGCAGTATTTTCTATAAATAATCTTAAGAGGTTATCTAAATTCTCCAAATTCTTTGTTATTATCCTGAAATGTTGCCACCTTCTGTTTTGTGGTTTTGGGGGCTGGTGTGTGGTGTCTCTTATTGTAAGAAATCAGAGAGAAAATCCTCAGTGTCTAATGACATTACTGAAAAACAAAAATCTAAATAAACACCTGCCCAAATACAACCATAATTTTCTCCATTTCAACTCCATTCATCCAGCTTGACAGGATTAGAATGGAAGAACCTTTTAGCTTGTGGAAATTTCAAATGTTGAAGTTGGCTTTTCTTTTTGCAGCATACAATGAATTAAAGAGTTTCATTTTGACCATTTTCTTTCAAGGCATGCATCTGTAGCCTGAATTAAAAGAAAAAAATAATATTTCAAAAGTTAACGAAGGAGAAAATACTGGAAGTTTTATCTTTGGTACCCTGTGATGAATGCGTGACATCCAAAGTTGTACCTTAGAGGGAATATGGATAGATGCTGTGAGGACCTTTTTGATGCTGATAATGACATGTTTTAGCATTTATTTTTTTATTGCCTTGCTGGAGATTGTACCCTGGATGTTTTGCCCTAACTGGTTTGAGTTTGTTGCAGCCCTCTCCCACTCTGCACCTTAAAGCCTTTTCAGTCCAGTCTCATGCAGTTTGAGCTTGCTTTCTCTCTCTTTTTTTCTTCTTAATCACATTTGCTTGAAGAAATAATACTGTCTTCCTCATGTCACAAAAGCATTATCATGCAGCTCCATAATTTGCATTGCAGATGATCTGATTATATGGTGTTTTTCCAGATTCTCCCTTTTTATTAAAATTTTCTTTATTTTGTGTCAAATTTAGCTTTTTGTTCGATCATGTTAAGAGAGGTTGTTCACTTAGGTTATGGTAAGATCTCTATGGTAGGAACCAATGGCAAACCAGAAGTAAATCTTGGAAGATGCTTTGGAAAGTGAAGAAGAAAAGTGGTTCTAGAAGTACTTTTCTGTCACATAGAATCTGAATGTGTGAATTTGCTTTAGCGGGGTAAAGATGACAGTTGTTTGCTTACATAGCATGTAAAGGTAATGCATGTACAATTGTCCCACCTTTATATATATTGCAAGAGCAGTTTGTGTGTCATTAATGAATTCCTACAACAAGCAGTGTGCTCGTGTGCCAGAAGTCAATTAAATTATATATTCTTGATTCCTAGAATTGACGGTAAAACTGATTCTGATGGATGTATTTAAGAGGGTTTATGACCATTCCAAATAATCTTTTAAATAATTGTTATCTCTCCAAGTTTGATTTCCAGATATAAAACTATGTATTATAGTGATACTGTTCAAAACAATTTAGTTAAGAAGCTTTCAAAAGAAACATCACTGAACATTTATAAATTAATGGTGAAGGTTCTTGCTGGGTAAGCTTTTATTACCCAAGATCTATGGGTTTTGATCTTGACAGCAATTTAAATGTAATGGAACAGTTTTCATCTTTAGATAAAAACAAAACAAAACAAAACAAAAAACAACCAACAAAAAAACAACTGCCACCTAGTGTCTATTCTTCCTCTTGGCCACCTGCAACCCTGCCTATTAAATACCACCTTTTCAGACAGAAAAACTGCAAGTAAATATCCCCTGGGATATTTTGGCTGGGAGATAGAGAAATGTACTTGTGATAACCATTCCTTCCATTACCCAGGTTCCAGTGCAAGTGAGCAAAAGTCTTGTCCACTCTGACCGATCTGTATAAACATGTCAAGTTTTCTTCTCAGGGATGTTAATTAAAACAGCTTTATGCAAAGGTTTGTTGGTTTATGTCACATACTGGGAGTAAATTTAAGTGGTAGATTGCTTCTTTTTTTGTACCATGGGTGGTGTGTGTAAACACATAAATATGTGTAGGAAAATCAGAAGATTTGGTGAAGGAACAGAATTGGTGAGCTTTGAGTGGAACAAGAAAGAATTGGAATTGTTGGAACACAAGCTCATGGACTCAATACTCCTCTCTAATTCATCTTCATTCAGAAGCTTATGAGAGTCTCAGGCTGGCAAACAGAAGACGAAATATGTTCTCTTACTGACCTGGGGGCAAATCCAGCATGCACAGCCATGGATCTTCCTTTCCTTTTTCGTACACCTAGCTCTCTGTGTGATTCTAACTTGCTTTATTGTCAGTGCTTTTCAAAAAGACATGTTGTCATCTCTTAATTTTTGTATTTTCCTCACAATTTTGTCTCTCCCTTTAGGCAAGCAAAGGAAGTATTGTCTGATAGCCTGAACCAAACCTCTAGCCTTCAGTTTGCCTCAGGTTACTAATTATAGCAAATGACTGCAATTGCTCTTCTGGTTAGTCTTGCCCTGGTCAGTTCAGGCAAGAAAGCAGAATAAATTCTATGCATTCCTATCAGGGCAGCAGGTAGAACAAATAAATTGTGCAGATTGCTATCATACAGCATCTTGGGCTGCATCTTCAGCAAACTACTTAAAAATCTGGCTAGCTTGGTTTTATTAGAGTTGTAGCAGTTGTATATCCCATTTTTCCCAAATATGTAGGAATTTGATGAATTGCTTGATGAAAAAGCATTTACTTTACAGTGTCATTACTGCCTATGCAAAGCCTAAATACTAGGCTGTCAAAACTAATTTTTGCTGAGAAAGCAAGCACTGCAGGAGCAAGTTTGGATCTGGGACAGCCTGCACACCGAAATGTCATGGATTGTTCTGGGCTGGCTCTTTACCTTCAAGAAAGCTGTGCAGCTCACTTGCTGGATCATTCCAAGGATGCACAAAAGGATGATAGCTGATTTCCTAGAATAGGAGCTGTGAGCCTGCCCAACTCTGCACCCCTGATCCCGATCTGCGGAGCTCCTTTAGAACCCTGGGAGTATGTGAGGTTTCTCTGAGGTTGCTCTTTATTAGAGCAGAATCTTAAAAAGGAACAACTTTAGGGAGAAAAGTCCAGACAATTAATTCACATCCTAACCAGCCAGTCATCCTTCTCATTTTCAGGTATCCACATATAAAAGATGAAGGGTGAGTTTGGGATCCAAGGCTCCCAAGAAGTTTGAAGCCTGTATGTGCAATGAGCTGTAAGAGCATCATGTGCAGCATGGCACACTGTTAGATGTTGTTATGGAGATTTTTTAATAGGATTCTCTGAAAAATGCTGTTCTCTGATAAGATTCGTTATAACAATAATTTAAGTTTACTCATGCTCGCTTTTCAGGCCATGTTTATGAATTCCACACTGCCCAAAAGCTCCATGTATTTGATAGTTGTTGGCAGTAGGTTGAAGTTGCTGTGCATTAATACCTCAAAGGCTTCATAACTCCAGCTGTGACCTGGAGCATCAAAAGAGAAAAAAGAACCTAAACTGTGAGGCTTGACTTTTCTGCAACAAAAGGGAAACAAAAACCATAAAAATAAAAAGCAGAGCTTATTCAATTACTTCAATCTGAAGCAACAGTATCAATCTTTTCTGTGAATTTCCTTACACTGAGTGTTTCAATCTAAGGTGTAACATTATTAGAAAAATTTAGTGGTTTTTTTTTCCTATTATCTTTTTCCTTTTATCAATTTATATTTTGGTTATCAGACAGGGTTTAGTGGGTGCACATCCATAGACTTTACCTAAATGTTTCTCTGTGGATACAGCTTAAGGTCACTTCTGATAGTATAAATAATTGAAGAGTTTCAGAGTCTCTGTGAATTGGTCTGTAAAAATCCATTGTCTTGTAAAAGTAGTTAGACAGTGAGGGTGTGTAAAAGCAGTATGAAGGCTGTAGTGTTGCGATGGAATAGTAGAGTCCAGTTTTGTCCTGTTCTGCACATATAATTACGTAGTAAGAAAGAAAAGTACTTTCAGAGTGGTTTTATCAAATGCTAAATCAGCATGCAATAAAGAGTTAGTGTGTTATGTAGGCTTGTATTCACTGCTTCTAAACTTGCATGATCCCTAGTTTTGCTAATGACAATTTTCTCATTGTCCTGAGCATCACAGTGCTTGGGAATCTGCTTCTTCACTCCTGGCACAGACATTTGGATGTGTCACTTTCAGTCATTGGAGTGTGTGAGGAGGATCAATCAAACCATCTGAGGTTGGTTTATTTGGTCCTATGAAACTGATGGAAGCATTTGAAAACCTGCATTGCTGATAAACTGAAATGTAACATAAATGTAACAAAACTCAATTAGGTTTTCATCATCTTGGACGTAATCCATAGTTCTGGTATGGATATATCTCTTTGGAGTAGTTCACTCTGTGTATTACTTGCACATTTAAGAGAAAGATGAATTCAGAAGTAACTGCAGGATAATTCTCATATGGACTTTTGTTCTATATAACTAAAGAATTCTTGTTTTACAATTTTTCTCAAAGTTTCAATTATTATTTTGTAGTAATTGTACAATTAGAAATTCACAGAATCATTTTAGCGTAAATGAGAGAATGTAAATAAGAAAACACAACTTAATTCACTGACCAAGTACTCTAATCAATGTAATTTTCTGCTTCTTTGGGTCTTCTGCTTATTTCAGGGATTTTACATACCTGATACATTTCTCTTTTAAGTATATTTGATTCTTTTAATTTCCGTTGGAAACTTGCCTTATTTTCAGACTTAATTTTAGCATTGTGTAAGGTTACAATATCTAAGGTTTCAAACCTTAACTTTTTAAAGTAAGTTTATCTCTTGTACCAAAGGGCTTAGTGGTTTTGACTTTAAATAAGACATGAGAAACAGCTGGAAATCATATTTATATATGCTTGGAAATTATGCCAGCATTAATTTGTGTACAGAAATAGAGTGAGATTTTGTTTCATTTATAAGTTTCAAAGAATGTATTTATAAGGAAAGAAAATCTAGTACTATTTGCATTCTCTTGGTAAATAAATGACAACTATAGGATTATTTACATACATGAGCTAAGACTTGTATTAAACACTTTGCTTGATCAGAGCCTAAAAATGTAGCTTTTATATAAGAATCTATACCCTTGCAGGATGAATTTTACAACATAATAGTATTAAGCTTTGTGAGTTTGCCTCCCTAGCAGTATTTACAACAGAACCACTTTCCAGGTATTGTATTCGTTTCAATCTTCCTGGCTTTAAATATAGCTGGTACTGCCACTTCAATGTGAAGAATTGCTTTTACTATCTTTCTAATCTTGTCACCTGCCAAGTAACCCTGAATACAGCTCACATCCTTGGATTTAGAAATAAATGTTGTGCTGCAGTTGTGTGCAGGAGTCTTGCTTTTTACTGGAGTTTTAGGGGTTTTTAAAAATCTTGGAATATCAAAAGAATGCTTCTATGTGTTTATTAGAATAGCTTTTGATATACTTCTTGTCTGTGTAACTTGTCTAGACTTTATTTCATGTGCAATGTCTGTCTTCTGAGGCATAGCTTTCAAAGTACAACTCTTACGTCTTCCCACTCTGTTTTTAACTAAGAGCCACAAATGCTGCCTCTCCCACTCAGCTGATGATGTAGTTGTCTCTAATGGTATGTTTTTGCCAGTCTGATGCTTTCACCTACAGTAGCATGAGTTAGGTGGTTAAACGCCACACTGTGGTAAAGCAGAAGCTTGTCATTGCTTCTCTCTTCCATTCTTTCCCCTTTTTTTTGGCCTCATGCCTCATCTTTATTTTACTGACAGCAGGACTCTGCCCCAACAGAACCATCCATTTTGGGGGTGTCAGTGAAAGACACCTGGAATAAAGTGGGTGTGCAGAGACAGCACAGTTTGATGTGTGTATTGTTACCCCAGGGATTAATCTGTGCTCAGGCTGTACCTGTACCATCCCTGACCAACAGAAAGATCAAGGGCTTCTGTCCACTGAGGAGAGTCTACTACTGCACAAAGGGAACGTGTTTAAAGTTGTGAAATATTATCCCAGGCCATGGTGGATATGAAAAAAACTGTGTTTATAAACAGTTTATCCTTTAGCTTATCTGCCACTGCTGTCAGGCAAAAAAAGAGACCGTTTTTACCTCTATTCTAAGTCCCCGAAGAGCACTCATTGATATTTGGGTTGTTCAGAAAATAACCGTAACATGTTGGTGGTACCATAGCCGGGCTCGTTTCATTTTATCCCTTCAGACTCTCCACTGTTTTGCCAATATAGTTTTTGCTCATTACCCCATTAAACTCAGATGCCACATGCCTTTTTCCAACCTTTCGTTTATTTATCTCTCCTATAACATCCTTCAGTTCTGCTGTGTGAGAGTGTTATCTTTGTTATCTTCCCACTCTGGTTTTGAGTAGGATATGTTCAAGTGTGTCAAAGAGGATGCTGCTGTCTCTGAATCAATTGCTGCACTCTACTGTCTGTCCATTTTATGCTTCCCATTTTCGTCTTTCAGAAAGACTGTATGGTTATCACTTTTTGGATATACTTTTAATTCTTACTTAAGATAAAAAGTCTGTCAGTCTGTTCATTGAGTTACCTGATTTTATCAGAGTTAATAAAAGCATACGAAAGGGTTTATTTCATGATGGCCATTTGTAATAAGATGGATCCAAACATTTAAAATGGTGTTTGTCCAAAAACATAGATCATTTTTCAGACCTGGAAAATGCAAGGTGTAACTCTTGGACACTGACGGAGAAATTGCTGCTCCTTCTTTAATGCTGTATAGGGCTTGCAAAGTTATCAACATTTTTCCCCCGTGCCAGTACGAGTTGGATGAGGAATTGGAATGTGACCACATCGAACGTTATGGAGAAGGGACTTGACTTTAAATTCCGTACTGCTGATAGGAGCCCCAGGAGCAAGAGATTACATTCTGGCTCAACTCAGTGTTTCAGATACAGAATTTATGGTTTACCTTGTTTTTTAGTAAATTAAATCAGGGAGTTGTTTGCTTTATTTACTCAATGGTAAACTGGTGTACTCCCTTCTCTGTTTTTATTGCTGTCATTTATTGTGGATGGTTCCCCAGTGCTAAATGAAGTGAAAGTGTAGTTAGTCTTCACAAAATCTAGTTTATTTTCTCCTGCATCTACCACACAAAAGTGTCTAAAACTGCTTTTGTTGCTGATGGTTATGCTTTTTTCTTCATTAAGTAGTTATTTATGTTCAAATAGGCTTTTGTTTCTCCTTTGATATCATGAAATTTCCTCTTTCTGCACAGAGAGGCCATTAAAAAGTTAATTAAGTAATGGGAGAACATGCAAAATACAGTGATTGACTGCAGGTGATGGTGAGCAGAGATGTGCTTCAGATATCCATGTGCTAAATCAGGATCCGAAATGCCATGTGCATGTAGGAATATGGTGGAACAGAAGAGGAGAGATCTTGAGTTATAGGCTCTCATTAGCAGTTATTTGTAACTTTAATCCTGTTGACTGGAGAACAGTGTTCTTCTATATGATTATTTACTGCAGGATGGTCTGCTCTGGAGTATTTATTCAAAATAACTCTTGCTGAATTAGCCTTACTTGCTTGAAAGCTGTCATGTCTTATAAAACAATACTTGAATAACAGGATGGCAGGATATGCAACACAAGATGTGTTGCTGGCAGCAGATACTGGAAGACACTAGAAGACAACTCTTCTTGACAATGCTAGATTTAATCTGAATAGCATTTGATCCCTGACCCATGACAGGTCAGCTGACTGGTGTTTGAAGTACCACTTACAGCAAAAGAGATATTTTTGGTGCACAGAAAGTCAGACACATCTTGTATTCACACTGCACTGGAAAGGAGATACAAGTGATAAGGGCATAATTTGACCCACCATGTTGCAGGGCTTCTAACCCAGAAAGCGGAACAGCACTCTTCGTAGTTATTTACTTCTGTTTCTGTAGTTAAGTCTCACTTCTCAAGAGAAATAAGAAAGCAAAAAATATGGAAGAGACTGAAGAACATTTATCAAGCTATTCATGAGCATGAGGAAAAGTGGTAGCTTGATTGTTTCACGTACAGTGAACTGTTGAAATATGTTTGCAGTGAGTTCAATACCCTGTATATACTGATTATCCATTAAAAACAGTATCTAAGAGTGCAAACATATCCATATTCATGTTTAAGAGTAGACAGAAAGGAGACTCTCCTGCTGAAAGAATGAAGACCAAACTCCATTCCAAGCTTACTAAAAAGAAGAGTAAGCCCATGGGTACACACACGTGGCATAAAAAGCGTTTGTTGCTGGCTCTGTGCCTTGTAGAGTAGAAGATTAAAAATGCATCATCATTCTTGTTTCACTGTAGACAGTACACAATAAAAGGTCATAGAGAGTAAAACTGAAAGCTTCCAGCAACCACCTGATTTTCCTGCACTCTACAATATTTCCATTCTGTCAAATAATATATGAAGTGACATAACTAAACAAGTTGGTGAAGAAATTATTAAAATGTACATAACACTAGAGTAGAAACTTGTGTAATCTTTTTATGGAACTTTTCATGGTATATGTTAATTATTTAGTAGAATAAGTTCCCTGTCTAACAAAAATACCTAAATGAAGAGATGCCAAAAACAAAGAAGGAACAAAGGCAGACATTTTCAAGAAGGAAAATGTATATTTAAGTATCTGCTTTACATGTGGAAAAGCAGTGGTGTAGCTGAAGTAGCTTTACATTTCAATCAATTTCAAATCTAATAAGCATTTTTTACCAAGGCTGTAACTTTAATGGTATAGGCTGTGCTTCTTAAATGTTATCCAGCAATCTCTTAAAAATATACCCTTGGAATATGTGTTCTAAGCACATTTTTGCTAGAAAAAAATAATAGCAGGTCCTTGTTTTTCCTAAAGCATGTTTGAAGAAAACCACATAACTCACATTTTAGCCTCTCTGCAGAGATTGAGGAGAGACAATTCAAAACTACTATAGATGATATTTTGTTCCATATACGCAATTGTTCACCACTACTGAACAAAGTGCTTTGAAATACATCATTATAGGTGTGCTTCTGCTGTTAGTCTGATATCTCACTTGTTTTACATATGCTGTTTCAGTGTCATTCTAAATGACTTCTGACTCCCCGAAGCAGGATCTCTAATATCCCTCCTTCTGGTAAATGAATGTTCTACTTCCTCAGAGAGCAGTAACAAAAAGACAATACGTGCTTTCATCTGGATTTTTGATAACTCAATTCTGTCGTGTCTGCCTTCATTTTCTTTCATTATGGTATTCATCAGAGCTGTGTGAAGCCACTCAAAATGTTTCTTTGAAGTTTTTTTTCCCCACAAAACTGTTTGCGAATTCAAGCAATTTTATCTCCCCTCGGATCCACTTTCCCATAATATTTGACAAAATTGCCTTCTTGGTTTTTATATCAGAAGTAGAATGGGAAAATCAACTTCTTTTTCTTGGTTTGAAATGAACAGATTTTGGTCTAATTCTAACAGAAAGCAACAATTCTACTGGTAATGTACCAATTTAAATATATAAAATGCCCTAACATTTCTTAGTAACATGGAGCTCTTTTGTCTTCTCACATATTCTTTAGAAGATTTTTTTGCCTCTTTAGAAAAATATTTTCATGTTTTGAGAGATGTTGAGTCAGTATATGGTCACGCTTTTTGCTCAGTTTTGGAATATCTAGTTCTACATATCTTGTATAGGATACTAAATTGCAATAATTCTGGTCCTATTTCAAATCCAAGAGGGCACATTGCTTATTTCCTACTAAAATGCATTTCCAGGAAATTATAGTATTAAATAACGAACATGCACACATCACACATTGCTGCCGAGCTCTGCAATATTTATTTTCTCTGAATTCTTTACTCAGCTCTGTTTTCTCTCCCAGTTTCGTGTTAATTATTTTGTTTCTATCCTGATAGTGAAGCGAGTCTTGTCAACATACCTGAAAAACTGTTTCTTTTCTCTCGATTCTCACTCTCTGTAAAGTGTCTTAATACTCCTCTTTGTAAGCCTAGATATTTCCTCTCAGTGATGTAAACTGTCCGCCAAAAGTGCATGTAAGATAAATTGCAGTTTTAAAGTGACCATGTACTTGTATGTCACGAGCTCCAATGTTAAGTTTTAATACACCTCACTTCCCCTTATCTAACCTGAACTTTATCAGTTTGCCAGTGAGGGTGTTATGAGAGACAATGTGAAATATCTACTGCTGTCCCCTTGCCTGCACATAGGAAATGGGCTGTATGAGAGAGGTTCCCTTGGCAGAGAAATCCCAAGTCCCTTGGACTTAGGAAATAACATCAACTCTTAAGTATTGAATTGGAAGTATTCATCTATCATTCTTTTCTGTCTTGAATGAATTGCATCAGCCTAATGAATGATGGTAGTGTTTGTTTATTGGAATTGGTTCATTTTCTCCCTTCAATGTTGGTGTTTTAAACCAAGGACTGTCATTTAAAAGTCTGGCTTAAGCCATCCCTAAGTATATTTTACTGTGGAAAAAAAAGGGGTTAAGAGAAACGCTTTTAGTTCAAACTTGAGGTAAAATTCTATGTAGTAGGCAAGGCTGAAAGTCAGATGAAAGTCAAATGGCTGATTTCCATACTGTAGAAGCACACTTACGTACCATACTTGTCTCTGCACTTCTCTTAGCTTTTCTTTTTCTCTCCATCTGTATTTTTTCAGTTGCACATGAGTGCAATGTGATTGCAGCAGTCTTTTTCTGTTTCATTTAACCCTAAACACTTTCATACTACATGATCAGTAGGAACAAGTTCCCGCTCCACAGTTAGAGTGTACCCTGGCATTACGCTTTGTGTCTCACTGGGGTTGCCATTACTGCCTTTTCTGGTGTACAAACTGCACATTTGTCTCTTGGAAAAGGATGGCTAAAACTGGGGCTGTGCCTTGAACACTGAACCTGCAGAGCAGCAGCAGCTTTCCTGTCCCGCTGTGCCTCTGGCAGCATCGAGGCGGCAGTCAGGGAAGCAGCAGGAGAATGGAGCAGCAGGTGTGTGATTAACACAGTGCTGCATCTTTACACAGGAGCAAGAGGTAAATTTATAGACGTAGGAAGTCTTACCTGTTTAGAGGCTGACTCTAAAGTAGGCTCACAGTTGTCTTGCTTTCTCCACAAAAAATGCTACTTAAAGTTCTAAGTGCAATGGTAATAACCAAAGGGGAGGGAGCACAATGCATAGGCATGAAGAATTTGCTGAAGGCACTGGAAAGGCTGTTTTTAACAATGCGGTGTACGTGACAAGCCCTTTTAATGTACAGCCACTTCAGTTGTGTGACTATTGTGTCCCTTCATAATTTTCATGGTACTTGCCTCAAAAAAGTGGAGTGTCATTTTCAGCTGATTTTTCAGCATTCAGACATGACACGGAAATGAAAATAATGCCACCTACATGCTTTTACAATGTAAGAAAATAAGTTGCATAAGAAAGTAGCCAAAACTGAAAAGAATTTCATCAAGCACTTTGCAAATAGTGTCTCTCTTAATACGTTCCAGGCTGTGCTGCACCAAAGCTGTCTCTTTCAGTTGAAAACTTGAGTTTCTGATGTTTTAGTCTTACTCTTATGGAGCAATCAGCATAATGTTCTGAGATATATATATATATACCTCAAACTGTGCTGAGACCAAAAAGCAGATACTCAATTTGTATTTAACATTTAGGTGTACAAATACAGAATTAATACATTCAGCACTCTTTGCATTGTGCAAAATATAGTTGAAGGTATTGATGAATATTTTGATGTTGCTTAATGCTTTATTGAAAGAAAAAATAAGTAACATTTTAGGTCATATTTAGTGTTGTTTAATGCCAAGTCAGATGCTTATCTGAAGTTTTCTGATCAGCTGTAGAAAAAATTATTGGAGAAGTAATGTCTCAAATCCGGGAAATGAGTTAATGAAACATGAATGTGTGTTGTAGTGTAAGTTCTGGAAGGGTCCTTATAGTTGAAAGCTTGAAGAATCTCAACCTTGGATTGCACGAGGGCTTGGAATCCAAACCCATAAACATTTTAAATGGGCAATGAAGTCCTGACTTTGGGAGATCTCGGTAAATGTTGGGATGGATGGAGTGGAATTTTTTAAAAGACTTTTGGCCTTAAGAAAGAGCACCTTGAATCGTTAGGGCCACCACGTCGCCAGGGAAAAGATGTGGATAGGCAAGTGATGGAAAGGTTGTGGATGTGTTTTGTTTGATTGAGTTTTTATTAGGCAAGGAAATGTAACATGCCTATATACTGTAAGAGCAAAGATGGAGACTTCTCGGGCTGGACAAGCAATTTGCAGCAAAAGACATGATGGAATGTGTTACTGAGGCTGATAAAAGGAGGAGATAAGTGGTGTATCTCTGCTTTATGATCTGTGATGAAACAGGACAATGACAGAAAAACAGCAGGGTAAAAAGTCTGTGAGATAACGTTTTCCCCTCCATCTCATGTTGTTAGGTATTGTCAGAGTAAGGTGATTCGTTGAATTGGAGCAGTTGTCATGGAATTAACTGGTGTGAAAAATTAGAATGGCACAAACCACTGCATGTCCATTTTACTTGTTTAACTGAGAAGACTTACTGTTGATTTCCTCTATCACATATTGGACAGAAAAATATGTTAATATTGTGTCCTAAATATTAAAGGTTAGAAAGATGTAATAGTTCTAATATGATTTCCATTAGGAAGACACAAAAGAAAAAACATCTCTATAAAGCACTTACTGTCTTTGATTCAAGTTGCTATTGAAGTTTTTCACTAAAAAAAATCAGATAACACTTAAAATCAAAACTATGCTAAGATTTAGATTATGCTTGCATTTGGGGCTCCTATTACTTCTTTAATCCTGAGATTACCCGTGATTGACATGAACTTGGCATGCTATGGTTCTGCAGTTCAAAATCACAGGTACTGAAAATAGGCCTGTTTGCACAGAGGAGGTGAATTGCCCATAATTTTGCAATTTTCTGCTTGGATATTACAAGTTTTATCACAGATTGTGTCCCATATCTGGGCCTTGGCAGGTAGGAGTGTGAGGTTGGAATAACTGGTTGCTAAGAGCTGCTGTTACACAAGTGGTTGAAAGGACCTCTTATTCCATCATCACAATCAATTAAGCTTTTTTAATACTTCTAAGAAGTCGTCCTTGGTTTCCTAGTAAATCAAATAAATCTTTGGCCCTTACACAAGCCTTACTTTTGATTGCAGAATCACTGTGATTAAATGTTGCTTTTACCTGTGAGAGGCAGTCATACACGCACACGTATGTATTTTCTGCATCTATTTGCCATTGCTTTTCAGTGCTCTCTGTGTCTCTACAAACATATACATAAAGAATAAAAAGGGGAAATAATGAAAACAGTGTTTTGGGTTTACTCAGCGCTTGCAAAGCCAGAGGGAAGTACTGGAGCACTGCAGAGCTGACAGAGGTACCTGACATGACATTACACAGAATTCCTAAGCCATAGAGGTGAAGATGATCAAAGACTTACTGGCATTAACACCAGCTCTCTTTAGCAGTGCACACAATGTGCCCTGTAGGATTATTCTCTTCCTCTTTCCCAATCCCTAGTTTTTGTTCCTGAAGAAATAGTTCTTGAGTTAAAATCTCTATGGTTTGAAAATAGCAATATTTTCTGAGTTATGTTTCATTTACCATTTTCATGTTGGCCAATCCAAGGCATCTTGAACTATAGTAACTGCCTGCTGTAACTGGTACTTTTCCTACGTACATTATATTTCAGCAAAGCCTTTCCCACTGTGATTGACTGTGCAGCTTCCTGCTCTCCTTACCTGACTGCATTCCCTAAAGAAGGACTGCATGTCTGTAGGATACTGTCCCTTTGCCTTTAGACCACAGTTGTAGGAAAAGTAGAGGAAAAAATATCTCATCTTCCCTTCAACACGAGGGAGAAGAAACATTTTCTAGCTCATAAAATGATGTGGCCATTCAGCTGAAGTGTCCAGTTTTTCTCTTATAGGAAATATCACTGAAGTGTGATTTTTTTCTGAAGAAAAGGACCTGTGTTCCTCTGGTACCACCACCAAATCTCAACTATTAAAAAAAAAAAGGGAGGAAACTGCCTTCCAAATAAAAAAATATAACCCCCCCTAAACTTTTCTTTGTAAACTTGGGAACTGAAGGTCAATCCAGCTTAGCTCCTGAGACATGCCACTAATGATTTTCTGCCTTTAGTTGTACTTAAACTCAGGATCTTCAGTGAGATTACAAACCTAAATTATAGTTCTTTGTCTGTGAAACTGGAGCATAGATGAGCGTAAGCATTAAAGGCAAAGCCCGACTGATTACTTGCTTTTGCGTGGCTGGATTGGTTTTGAATGTGAAATCAGCATTAAAACGGCTTCTCCAAGCCCCTGAGGGTTACGTCAAAATGTGAAGACTTGGCGTTGTTTTTGAGGGTTATATTTAACCTGGCTCAGTTCACAATCTGTTTTGCAACACATTCCCGGGAGTATTTTTCCATGAGCATGTTGTAGCATGGGGTGAGAATGAGTGGTGAGAGTAGGAGCCACAGCACTGTGTTGGTGTCCCTTGGCAAACTCAGTCAGTAGGTGTCATGTAAGGGGCTTGTCTGTCTTACCAGGGCACTTGGGAGATAAATTTTGGCTCTTAAAATTTTGTGACAAATAAGATGGCGGAATGAGAGGGTTGGCTTCACTGACTTCATTGTGTCATTGTGCTTTCAAATCTGGTCGCATGTGCTGGAGCAAGAAATATAGTTACCTTAAAGAAATGCCAATATATTTGCATATTGATTTAGATGCAGGAGAAGGAAAGAAAATCTGTACAGGCAAAAAAAAAACAGTCAAGGTGGTTCAATCAGATAACCATGTATGCATGGAACACATTTGATAGGTAAATAAATAATGTGATTAATACTTTTATGTTTATCTGTGAGTTGATTTCACATATGGTTTTATGGGACTGTTTTACAAGTCTTTCTAGACTGGTTCGAAAGATTTCTCATCATCTCTTTTAATTAAGTAAAAGGAGGCCTGCTTTGGTTCTCTGCTGCAATAAAATCATGGAAAACCTTTATGCTGGTTTTTGCTTACAGATTTAACTGGTTGTTTAGTGAAAGAAGAGAATGCTTATTCCTTCCTGTAAAAAAGGTCGTTTTTGTCAATCAGAAAGTAAGAATATAAATTCCGTCTCAGAATAATTTTTAATATTATCTGGTTTCTAAACAAAAGCATAATATTACTGTGCTAGTAAATTGCAAGTTGCCTGTGTACTATATGTTTTTGAGTAGTAAACAAATATTTCAGGAGGCTTTTGTGAAATCCATATACTATAAATTTCAAAGAATTATTTCAAGTTATATTTTTGTATTTTAAGAGGCATTTGCAGGAAGCACTGCTTATCCAAAATAATAACTTACTGGGATTAAATAACTTTTCCCATTTACTTTTCATGTTCAATCTCAGCCAGCAGCACAAAAGCCAATTAAAGTATTCATGGTTTATTTCTGCAGATTTTACTTCAAATAACTGGAGAGAGATGTAAATTATTACACTAGTAGTGTGTGTTAGTGGCTAATGAATTCCAGATGAAAAATATTTCCCCATAAAGTGAGGTTTCACCTTGACAGTTCTTTTTCAACAATCACACACTTCTTATTTCTGGGCATTGGGAACTTTTTTTTGTTCCTGATTCTAAGAGACCCCACCATTATTGAAATAATCTTCATTTCCCACACAGTTTTTTACAAGGTGAGGGACTTATTAATGATATCTGATATATTTGCTCCATGTTGAAGTATTTGTTTAAAAACAAATTGTATTTCGATATGATTCATTATGTAAACCTGCTGGAGTGAAAATATTTGCTAGCACGTGGATGTTTTCTGTCATTGTACAAGAACTGCCATTGTCCAGTAACATTAACATCGGCATATACTTTTATTTGGTTAAAACTATAGGGCTGATTTCTTACCATCAGCTCCTACTGCTGTCGGTGATTGATTTGTTGCCATTTGAATAAAGGTGGCAACTTGGGCCCTATGTATTTCTGTACCTGGGGAGTTCTGGTGAAATGTTTGTGGGTGGCCTACCTGTGTCTTAGTCAAACAGCTGTTCGTGATTGTGGCTCAGAATCGATTCAGGGACAGGAGAATTATTGGGGATCTGGGAGATGTCCATGGGAACCAGTGAACTAAAGAGATCTATGCATATAGAAGCTGGTTTGCATTTCCTTGCCCCGGGTACAGAGTGTGCGGATGAGGTCTTGCTGCAACCTTAATTAATTTTTCTTTAGAACTACTGTTGTGTTGCAGGGAGCTGCACCCTAGAGCCAAACAGAGCCTATGGCATTGCTCATGGATCAAATAAGCGTCCTGCTCAGGATTTGTTCAAAGGTCATTCTGGAATTCTTAACCTGTGCATAAGCACATCAGGTCACTGCACTAGCGATATCATGAAGTAAGGCATCAGGCTGGTTGGCTTTTAGTTTTTTTATGGTCTGTGATAGTCCAGATCAGGGAATTCTAGCACATTTTTTGAGAGAGTATGACTTAGTCCAAGTTTATAGAAGGTGAAGAGTGAAACCCATACTCTGGTAGACTGTAATTAAAATTCATGGATGATTTCTATACTTTTAAACTACTTTTTCAGTAGTGCATTGGTTAGAAATGGATTATATTAATAAATTAATATTCCATTTATGAATACTTAATTCCCAAATGAAATATCTTTGTTTCTAGCATTTGAAGTTAATGTTCTCACATGGAAAAGAAACTGTCTCCGTCTAATTAAATGTGTCCGTATTTCCTTCCTTTCTCCATGGAAACAAAAGCAATGACACAGTGATTAGGGCTGGGTTTTCTATTCTGCTGGTTCTTTTTACTCTTGGTCAGCTGGACCCTCTAGCAAATGACTTTGCTGTTGGAAATTGTGACTGACCTCCCCCTCCATTTCTCTGGACAGGACTCCAAGGTTCTAGTTATGCTGCAATATTTTGAGTATGTTTGCAGATTCTGTGTGAATTGTGCAGCTTTAGATGAGTCCCTGTTTCCAGAGATGCCATTCCAGCTGTCTGCTTGGAGAAGTGAATATGGGTACTAAATTTAATAGAATGAAATTACTATTTTTTTTTTTTAATTTCCTAATTTTTAGATGTGAGTTGGCTATAGCAAAAAGAGTTTGGACTCTCTCTTTACTGAACCTGCCCACATAGTGACTGCACCTGAAATCCAGTGGGTTACTGGGCAGTAAAAAGTAATATGAATTGTCTTTTACAGAAACTACTAAACAGATTTTGCACTGGTAGGAAAATGCAGTGAATTATTCCCAGGTGCCATCCAGCAAGACACATTAGTAGCAGAATTTTGGAGCAGTTATTAACAAAATGCGGTTTTCAAATATTGACTGATTTTCAGCAACATCATTTGGTTTTAAATATCCATGTACATCTGCTGCTTAACCTTTTCCTGGCTAATGGAAAACACAAAGCCAATCTCTGTGTACTAAAGAACAGCCTGTCATGTAAATAAATAAATTAATGGCAACTAAAGCAGGGCCTGTCAATTACTAAGAACATCAATTATTCCATTAATAATGACTTGGTTTAAATCTTGTTTAAAGGCATATTGGACATTGCAATTCATTAGTTTCATTTGAGGCTTCAGCCATGTGTGCTAATTGAATTATATATATTTTGGCATAGCAGAATTCCCATTATGTTTCCATTCCATCTAGTTCTCATCTGTCTTTCCTGAAAAAACTGAAATGCTGCCATTAAGGACACTCCTTTGTAGCTGAATATTAAAATATGTATTACTGTGCAGGCTGAACTGCATAGAAATGGAGAAAAATCTAATTTTTCCGTGCTGTAATTTTGAAAATGTTCATGGTTTCCCCAATGCATTCCATATTTCGCCTCATATTTTTTCCTATTGTGGATTATCTAATTAAATGATAAATTAAAATCCATTATTATTTTAAAATACACTACATTACCTACTTTTCCTTTTTCTCTTCCTACTTTTTATTTTCATAACTTTCTCTTTAGAAGTTTTGTCTTCTTTTTAAAGTAACTTCATTTCAAGAGCACCCTTAAGTGTGCAATGTATAGTTTATATATATGAAAGGTGCCAGCAACATATTACAGAAATTTTCTGTTATGTATTAAGCTTGTAAATACCTGTTTCCCTCAGTTCATGAAGCAGTCATTTGGGGAAAGGGGTTTAGGGTACATTTTAAGTTTCAATAAGTGAAAACAATTCCTAATCGTGGGAAAAAAAAAAAAATCAAACATTCAGTTTAATAAAGAAGTTTCCTGTCCCTATTTCCCATTTTATATAAATGTATCTTAAACAACTAGAAACATTTGAAGGTTAAGCCACTAAGAATTATGTATCCATGCAAATCCAGCTGTCACTGGGAGAACAGAAGTGCCCAGGTCCAAGTGTGCCCTTAGACTGAACAAGTTGAAGTCAAAGGCATTTGATCATCTCAAGGAGATGATGTGCTCCCAAGTGCAAACTGGTCGCTAGGATGTGCTCCTGTTCCAGTTTAAACATTGTTTTAGTCTGACATTGCAAAATGCCCCTTTGCCTGCAGCCCAATTCTGAAAGCTGGGCCAGATCCTCCTTGCTGTTTTAGGGACCTGAGATGCACTCTGTAGGGCCTCGTCCTGGCAGGTCCAACTCCTGCAAGTGCTGAGCCACACTCAGAAGTTCACAATCCCCACCATTAAAATGTAGTTTCTTCATTCCTTTGATCTTCTGTAGTCTTTGATTGCTTCCTGTCCTCACCTGTAGATTGTTGGTGGGAAGAGCACGTAAGTGCCCTTGAGATGTCATTGCTGCCTGTTCTGCCACTTCTGTGATATTAAATTGAGAGCGGTCACCATGACATTCATTTTATCCATGTGAACAGCACCCAGAGACACAAATTACATGTGGTGTGTGACCATAAGTTGCAAGATCTCTGTAAGTAGAAGAATTGTTCAGTGTACTTTCCCTTGTTTTTTGAGGAACACGGTCTGTGATGCTGTTTCTGGTAAACTTGTTCCAGGCTTCATTGCTCCTTATCTTGTGTATGCAAATGGTCCTGGTGCTATCAAAGTATTTCTGATAAAGGTTTATGCCCAATTTATGTTTCTATATTTTAGTTTTGCTCAAATGTCTTAATCTTCTGTAGGATTCTGTTACTAGTTTAGAGTTGGGATTAGGATATTTTATGTTGTTTTGTTGATCTATTTTTTGGGCTTTTTTTTTTTTTGACAAACATCCTTTTGGAGCTGCTGTCTATTAGAGTCTCGGAAGTCTATGTTCCATGGTAATAGACTGCAGACTTTTTGGGTCAAGTATCTCTTTGTCAGAAACATAGTCATAGGATGCTTTGCGTGGCAAGGGACTTTAAAGATCATCTAGTTGTAACCCCTGCTATGGGCAGGGACATCCTCCCACTGGGCTAGGTTTCTGTCCTTCTGATCAACTTCCCATAAGGGATCTAAGAAAGTCTGGTGGTTAGGAAATACTGTATCTTTCTCAGATTCTTTCTGTGATCCGAGATTCCCAAAGCACAGCAGGTGAGACCAAGGTTGGGCAGAAGGAAATAAAAAGCATCTGTTCTGAAATATCAACTATCCAACAGCTTTAAAATGCAATTCTGATGGCAGTGATTGGGTTAAATTCACTCTTTCTCTCGTGGCTTCATTTAATTTTAAGTCATTGATGTTGTATTTTACTTCCTATTCTGCAAAATACTGCTTACAATCTTTTATGGGGAATTGGTATGGATAAATGGATTCAAAACTGCAAACTGTTCACTAGGAAACCTTATAGAGAACCAGAAAATAAATACTGCTATAAGCAGAAATCTATTCTGAAGAATGAATCCAGAGTAGCTGGATTGATAAGATGCATTTACTGCTACTTTAACTATATTTAGAGCAAAGAATTGAATCATTCTTTGAAGAAGATGATTCTGTTTTATCTGAAGGAAAACTCTCAATATATTTCATACTGTCTTGGGTAATATTGAAGAGAACGTTAAATCCAAATTCCATTTGGAACCTGAAAGCTGGTTAAAAAGAAACCTTAAGGGGAATGTTGTTTCCTGGGGATGTGATGTGGATTTTTCTCCTGGAAGATCTACACCTGCATATAGTCAAAAATTTATGTGTAATAGACAGAAAAATGACCTTTTTAATGATATTCCTACTTTAGGAATATTATACTGTTTGGTGGCTGCTTTGAGGTAGAAAGCTCAGCTGGTAGAGTTTCCTATGAAGCAATTTTCATGAGTCATTAAAATGTGTTCTCACAATAATCCTTGGAAAAAAGAGAAAACATTTCTCTGGTCTGCCGAGGTATAAAGACCAGAGATGGGAAGTTAGTTTAAAGAAGATATCCACACATCCTGTGAATTCAGTGATGGGCTGTTGGACATGATGCAAACACATATAAAATAAAATGAGGGGGGAGGGAAACAGCACAAAAAATATTGTCTAAATGAAAGTGGTATATCATTTATAATGATTTGAAATTTATCTCCATAGTGCATCTTGACTATGAATGTTATTCCTGCTTTAATTTTCTTTAAATTCACATTCTTTTTTTTTTTTTCTTTTGAGAGAGAGAGAAAATGACTGACTTTTCATTTTCAGAGCTATAATGTGCTTGAATTCTTATTCTGAGCAGGATAGATTTGTTGAGGGGGAAAATAAGTAACCCAAGTCTTTGAGCTGTGACTGTTTTATATCCCATATGTTTTTTCACCCATTTTGGCTTCTTTATTATCACCTTTCACTGTTGCCAGCTAGATTAGATTGAAAAGTAATGGTAAGGTCCAGCTGTTAAGTTAATGCTGACAGAGAACAAAATCATTTGGGAGTAGGCAACTAAATTCCTCTGCAATCTGATTTAGTCTTCTGGTATGAGAGACATTGCTTCTGTTCAATTCAGACAGAACTCTGTGGTTTGAATATGAAATGCTGCAACGGGTCAGGCTTTGAAAAGTCTGCTAACTCCTCAATTAATCTACATCGCCCCATTATTTGTATTTATGGCTTTTAAATCAGCTACCACAAAAACTGTTGTGGAAAGAAAGCTTCACAAGATGATAAACAACAGAAGAGGAACTTAAATAATTTAAGCAAGCTGCATGAAATAATTGTGTGCAACACACTGCGTATGATCAGCCACTCCAGTTTTTTTCCTTGTCAGTGTTTTGATTCTTTGGCTGAGATCAGACAAAGGAATGGCAGATACAGAAAACTAGGTAGCTAGAACAGAGCGGAACGAGCTGACAAATCAAACACCATATCAAAAGAATGACCAAGAAACTAACAAAATCAACATATGACTGCTTAATCTGTCCTACAAAGTATCTGAGACTAAATAGGTCTAGTGGGAATGGTTAGTCTTTTCCTCACCCTGTATTTGTAAACTATTATTCTGATCCTTTTTATTTGAAGATCTTTTGTCTGGCTGGTTTTATTTTGTTTTTAAGGAAGAAAAGATGTTCCTTATTAAAACTTCACTTGTTAACAGGGAGTGAGGCTTCCAGGTCATTGGGATTGTCCTCTCAACCAGAGGAGAGACTGGTATGTCTGTATCTTTCTCATCCACTGCAAGACTATAAGAAAGAACAGTCTCTTATGTGCTCTTATACTTGCCATACAACAACATGTCCTTTTATGAGAGCCCTTAAAAAGCGGGCACTGTGTAAAGACTTGGGGATAAGTTCTGGCTTCTTACTTTTAGATCTTAGCAAATGCTCTGACTGCAGCCACTGCACAAAAAGATTACATGAAAGATGCTGTGTTCTGCTATAAATGTGAATGTGTCCACAACAAGGTATTTAGCTCATATATTTTTACAATGCTCTCCTTTGTGGAAAGTTATTTAAAGACATTTAAACTGGTCCAAATTAGAAACTGTCATGCAGAGAACTGAGAACTTGTCCTCATGTCTAGTATGATCCTAAAGGATTCTTCAGGCACAGTAAGAAATTTCATAGGAAGTCCTGCAGAACAGTGAAAAAAGGGGGCTCAGAACTGCCATTGACAGAGCTGTATGTGTCTGTGACTTTGAAGCAATTGTGATGTTTTTTGAAGAGAGCGAACGTTACAAGTCACCATAGGGAAGTTGAGATCAGCATTAAAGTTATGAACCAAAGTAGGTCTAGGAATCCTCTTTATAATTATGAACTTTAAATAATAGGAACTTTTTCTGATTTAAGCCATGAGCAACATAATTAATTTCACCTTTAGTCATCCTGTTGTCATTTTAAATTTAAACATCAAACAAAATTTTTGTTTAAGAAATATAATGACTATAACACACAGATTTTTATGATCAACATAGATACTTCCTTTAAAGTATTTATGAGAAAACTGTGTGAATATTGATGTTGCAAAACTGGAGATGTAGCTCTGATGTTTATACTGCCCCAGCAATTTCCATTTTAAATATCCTTAAGTTATCAGGGAGAAAAAAAGTTTCTTTTAAAAATTTGGATGTCTGTTTTATGAACAGAGTCGCTATCCTGCTGTCCTTAAAGGTTTTGCAGGATGAATGCTGATGTCTGTAATATTTGCCTGTTTGCAGTGTTCTGAGCATCTCATGGCAAGAGACTCTTAGTGACACTCAAGAGGATAGAGAGTGTGGATTCCTTAGCCTGAACATGCCCTACAGTGAACCTGCATCTCATTCAGGACCAGGTTTTGCAATCTGTCCCTCAAGTAATCCCATGATGGGAGTGGTCCCAAAAGGCCACCTTGCATTCAGAATGAATAAGATCTTTAGATCTTCCTCACAAACCCCTGACATTGATAAGACTATGATTTTATTATTTTTAAATAATATATAGGGACTTCTAGTTCTAAAAGTGTGTGCCTGTATTCAGGAAACCATGGCATGCCTGGAATAAATTGTGTAATTTATGTGGCTTGGTATGCTTCTGATAGGTTTGTTGACTCTGACTCTTGGAAATCAGCTGCTTCTGTGTTTTATTTAAAATGGTGTGATGGCTTGGAGATAAGCTGCACACATGCCTTGTTCCCTAGTTTCTCTGGCAAAGATGCTTTCTAAGAGAAATGTCTCTCTAACAGCATTAAAATCTGCTATTTACCCTACATGAGGTAGGACTGAGACCTCAACTACAGGGGTTTTTTTATTTCCATGAGAGTTTGACAAGTCTGGATTAATCACTGCCCTCTCTTCTCTAGCAGTCTCTTACAGCCTCTTGCCAGAGTTGAACCTGACTTGAGTCTGGCCCTGTTAAACCTATCTTGGTGTAGAATTCCACAAATTAACACTTTCTATGTTACAAGAATAGTCTTAGCTTAGAATAATAGTCATACTGTGTCATACTAGGTTATACTGTGTGTGTGTAACCTATAGCAGGAGCGTGTCATTCTGCTTTCTCTGCTGCCTCCTGCCCTTCTCCCCGTCAACCACCTACTGACAACTGACCCCTCAGTGCTGGCAGAGAGAACGTACAGGGGCAGACACTGGATACTATGTAAAGCACCTGTATATTCTTCAGTTAAGGCCAACAGAATCACTTTGTGGGTGTGGTTGTATTCATGTATCTTTGGTTTCCAGGTCGGGGTAGTAGTCAGTGGCACTGTTAAAAGTAATTTTGAAATTACGCTCTTGAGATCTCCAGTGAATTTAGACAGAAGGACTCGCTGTTTTTTACACTTACAGTGTATTGCACTATCGAAACAATGCATGTCGGTGTGTTGTTCACATTAGAAAAAAGCATTAATGCTCTGAAATTTCCGCTCAAAATGCCTCTTTTGCAGCTGTCACTGAGGATTATTGTGCTTATTTTGTTCCTTTACAGCTGTAAAAACAGGGAACGGTTTCCCGAGGTCAGCGGAACAATGCTGTGAATGAACTGATGTGAGACATCTAGTTCATCATCCAGTTCATCATTAACACCAAAAAAGGTCATTTAAGTTCAGTTACTTGATTGCCTTCTACCTGTGATGTAAAGCTGTGAAAAAGAAACAATGATGGTTTTAATAAAATATTTGATTCTTCTTGTCCCCTCACCATCTGCTGCCCCATCCCACACAAAAAACCAAACACAACCCTCCCCCCCCAACAAAAACCCAACAACGAAAAAAAGAGGGGAAAAGGGAATCTGAAATTACAGATTAGAGCAGAGGGCAGTCTTGTAAGCAGCTTGTGTATAAATGCCTGGATGTTTACACATTTGTTCCACTGTGGAAAGTAGAAACCATATCAAAAGACCTACCAAGCCTGGCACATAATTAGTCAAAGGCTCTAGTTATTCCTCAGTGTCACTGACTTCCCTGATGTTGATGAGCAGATGCCAAGGGTTCACCTCCTCTTGAGCTGTGAATTCTTTGTGTTTGGTTTTTAATTGCTAGTATTTTTCCACCTGCTCTCTGCAGTACACACATATGCACACACACAGTCTTCTGAGAATTCCCAGAATTCTTAAGAAGAGGAGCAGGAGCTGCTACATGACTTGAAATGTGCCAAATGAAGTTCTTTCAGATATCATCTCACACACTTGTGCCACATCTGGGAATATTCTCCCCTCACCCACCTTGCCTTTACAGAATGTGGTTTGTAGATGCAAAAGTTGGCAAAATTTGATAATTTGAAAATTATAACTTGTGAAAAATGAAAAATGCTTTAATAACTTGCCTTTCATGATTATCTGATTTATCAGACCTATAATATTCTTCAAGGGTTACTTAGCTGCATATCTCTGTACAGTTATAGCTGTTTAAGTAGTTATAATCTGCTAAGTGAGCCGTTGTTGTATCTGGATAAGTAATTTCAACAGTCATAATGTACTAATTATAGAACAACACTGGGAGAATGATGAAGGTTGTTACTTGGTTTGTTGCTGGGTTTTTTTGTCTTCTTATCTTTCATTAACCACAGAACGGATGTTAATGCATTTTTGGACTATTTGAAAAACCTCACTTAGGTGAGATTTGCCTGTTTGAGAGCACCGTATTTCTCTGGGTTTCTTCTGATCCACAGGAGAACACCCTCCCCAGAGAACCATGGAGCAGCTGGGTGTGAAAGTGGGTGTGCAAGTGGGCAATCTTCAGTCCTGAATCTGAGTTGTTGCCAGGTCTTTGCAAGGTTTTGTGAGATGGCCCCCACTCAGTCCTACAAACAAATCCATGGCATGAGCATGGCCACCTCCCTGTATTGTGCAATTTCCTGGTGTTGCCTCCCTTTGCTCTGGGGTATCAGATGCTTGTAATGGGTTTTTTGCCATGATCTTTATGTCTGTCTGTGGTGGTAGAAGGACCTTGGAAAGGTTCCTGAGGGACAGTAGTCATGGGGTGGGTGAGACAAGGGACAGATTTCCCACAGGAAGGGCATTTTAGCCCATGTAAAATTGTTTCAGGTGTATATTTTGCAAAAATGTGCCTAAGATGCCGACAGACCTATGTACTAAAGGAAGAGTAGTTGGGTTCTTAAAGAGGTAAGTTGTTTGTTTCATTATTTTCCTTTGTGTTAAGTTTGCAAAAAAAATCACAAACTTTTTTGAACTCTTACATCTATAAAAGCTCAGTTTTAGAGACAAAACATTTTATCTAAATATTTACTGTGATTAAATGTTCCTTGGGCTCTCACTGGCAACTGTTCGATCCCTCCGTGTTCAAAACATGCCCTTAAAAATATTTGTACAATTACGTTTTTTAGCTCGCATATGATTATGACAGATGGCCTGGTCCTTAGGCTTTGTCACCACCTGCAGCTTCCAGTGAAGTTCTGAGGATCAGCATTACTTGTATATCTGGAAATGAGTTTTTCAGTAAACAAATCTGCTAATTATGTGCAAGGAGAAGCATGATCCTGTTCACCCAGTGTTAGTTATGTGCTGCAGGGCTGATAGAAGAAATTCTAAGTGGCTATTTGTATCATGAGATAAAGCAGGTGTGACTTTTGAATAAAGAAAACAAACCAGTACAGAAAATACTGCCATTATTGGTCATTCCTAGAAGACAACTTTGCACTATATTCGCAGAGAAAAAAATACCACGTTTTAAATTAAATCAGAATGTTCCAAAATATATGAGCTTTTTTGTGGCAAAGCAAACAGAGAAACTGTTTTCAGCAAATGCCTTGACAAGCACTCACTTAATTCCTCCTTCCAAAACCACATTTGTCACCCAAAAATTCAAGTCTGTAAATGTCTATTCTAAAAACTGTGTTGACACAGCCTTTGCTTTCCAGGGCTGAGCATTCACAAAGTAGTGCTGCCACAGCTGAGTTCTGTTTGGCCAGTTGTGAAGGTGAAATGCAAATACCATTAGATAGTGTTGAGTCATAACCACAAAACTGGCTTTGAATTAACTTCACATCTTGATAAAATGCTTTGTGTTTCCTAACAGATATATTCAAATTAATACTATAATTACTTCAGAAACTGCAAATATAATTTGTTTTTTACACTGTTGAGGAGCAGTAACATAGAACTATATATATTTATTTGCACTTTCTGAATTGCTGAAATGATTTATTATTGTGGAATTTTTGCGGTGTTACATTTTTATTGCTTTATATTGTACATGTTCGGTTTTAATAGTTGCATCCTTCATTCCATTAATTTCAAATTAAACATTAAATTGCAATGAAAGTTCAGTCATAGCTCCTAAAGCATAAAAAATAAGCTTTTTTCTAAAATGAAAGTAAGAATAGAGTACGGACTAAGTAGAAAAACCATTTCTCGGTAAGAGCTGTGATATTGGACATAACAGCTTCTGGTAACTGGGAGATCTGTGTTTATTTCTGTACTACAAGGGTTAATTCTATTCGTTTGCCTTTAGAAATTATGGATTTTATCAGTACTTGGCAAGGGATTGATTTTTGTCATTGATATCAATGCAAAATTTTAAAATAATCAATAAGTCCCAGGATGTACTTTTGACGTCAGCTCTACTTCCATGAAGTCTTTTTTTTTTTAGTGTGGTATTTCATTTGCTCAAAAGTCAGATACAGAGCTGTCTTTAGGAGTTCACATTATAAAACTTTTAAAGGGTTTTCTATGTAGAATTATGTCTGTAATTAAATTCAGACCTCTCAAAACTCCCACAGAAGTCTTAACTCTTAGAGGTGCAAAGGAAAAAAAGATTTTAAGTAATTTAGAGAAATCATAAATCCACAAAGATATTAATGTGGAGATGAAACTGAAATATGTGTCCTCAGCATGATTTGCTCCATTGAATTCAGTCCAGTTTTAGGGTTTTAGTGCGCAGGGCCTGCCCAGGACTTCCGTTTTGCATGAGCAGCAGGAGGCTTTCTCAGATGCTGACTTGAGGCAGAAGGTGAGGGAATAACTCTATTACATTCCCAGGGATCCCCATCTTGAGATGCCTACAAGATCACATGAGTTCTGAGGACAATAAATTTAGTGATTAGAGATTCCCAGAAAGACTAAATTCGTATATAGTGGGGATTAAATGCAAGGATGAAATCCCAGACCCACTATAATCTATGACAAGTGTCACAAGTTTATATGTTTTCAAGACTGACATTCCTAATCTCTTACATGTATAAAGAAGCAAGGAAGGGTAATTTTTCTAAAAGGTTTAAAAAAACAAAGGCAAAAAAAGCAGCTGGGTACAATGTCATGAGCACCTCTCAGACTAACATAGCCAGACGTGGACAGCAGAGACGGACCAGAAAGAACGAAGTAATGAAATATTTATAATGGACCCTGTAAAAGTATGATTAATCAAAAATATAATTTTACTTAACAAGAAGTGTTTTGTGGGTGTGTTGATATTTCTACCATTTCTGCAGTGCTGATGGGGTTTTTGAGAGGACTGAATTGAAAATCTGACCTTTCTATGAAAACAGGTATTTTGACACAGCCTGGTTTCATGAAAAGTTTCAAATAGATTTTAATTTCACACTAGGGGAAAAAAAGCTGAAATCATGTTCAAGGCTGCTGAACACCATTTATGCCCTCTGTATAGATCCTGCTTAAGAGAAAGCATAAGGATAACAAATAGGGTAACATCTAAGAGACAGAACAAATAAGTAGGGTTTTCAGTGGGTTAGATGATAAAAAGCACAAACCTCAGCATGTTTGGCTCATTGTGGCTTTGAATTTACTGTTTAAAAAGCAAACCTCCTTGCATTGCTGAATAATTAATACAAATTAGATATCCCACTGTAAAATCTTAGGAGAGACAGAGCCCCTGTGTTTTCTATGCAATTCTTGATGGTTGTTCTGTACCTTTAGGCTCAGTTCAGCTGCAGTTTGTATATCCATTATAGTTCTTTTTGTGTGAGAGTATAAAAACTTAGATTAAGTTTCCATATAGGAAAAGATACCTTATTCTGCTAGTAATCATACCATTACATGAAGGAGTCATATTTGCAATTAGCCTGAGATTTACTGGAGCACAGTAACCCCTACCAATATAAACACCATGTCCTGAATCTGTGCTTCTGAAATTTTTTTGATGGTTGGAGTCCCATCTGAATCACAGATATATTCTGTATCAGGACCTGGTTTTGGCTGGCAATTCTGTGTTAAAAAGCAAGGATCTTGCTAAATTCTGGGTAAGTACTGTCTCGGAAAAATCTCAGGCTTTATACTGCTTAAGTATTTGTGCTGTTATTAGAATGAAAGGCTGGAAATAAGGAACAAAATGTCAAGAAGCAGTTTCTCAAGGGCAGCTCTGGAAGTACTGGGGTAGTCAGCTCACACAGCTCAGGTTCTCGCAGCTCCAATGTGTAAAATATTGAGCATGAGCAAATGAAGGCAGTTCTACACAAAGCTGTGCTGGGGAGCCTTGATTTGACAAACGGGCTTTCTCATCAACTGCCTGTGAGGGACAAATTGCTGCAAATCTTTCCTGCATAACAATGCAGATATTTGCTGTGTGACTGAGCTGTGCTCGGTGGCTGGAGCCTTTTCCTGGTGGGAAGCAACCTTGTGCTGAAGACCAGCAAAGTAAAAAAAGGGCACTGACACTTCTCTTTCTAAAGGTGTGGTGGGAAACAAACTACACAAAACAAAAGGGGAGGAAATTGTGAGGCTGAACATACTTTTTTAGAAATAGAAATAGCAATTCTAAGTGTCCACACAAATGACTGCAAATGATCTTCTGGTGAAGATCTGCATTTACTTTTGATGAATTTATTATCTTCAATATGTGATTTCCATTCTGATAAAAGGCCAGATGCTGTAGTTTTGTCTGTGTTATTTTTCATTTGTGATGATGCTTTGTAGTAGAAGCACTTATTTCCAAAATAACTCATCATGTCTGGAGATCCGGTCCAAATTCTGATTTTTACAGTAGGAGCTGGATATTTCAGATTGTTTAAAAGCAGGCAAGTGGAAGTAATAACAAATGAAAAAAAGCCATGATCAGGAGGAACCATATGGTACTCTTATAACAATTAAACTCAGTGCTCGACTTTGCTGCATATCTGCAGGATGCACAGATTAAACTCTTGTGCCCAGGCTTCATGCCATGATTAAATAAATGTTCCTAAATTCTTTTTTAGTTAATCTGCTTCTATAAGAAGATGCCATGGCAGAGTAAATAGCTGAGAGAAAACCTGGGGATGTGTAAGGACTTTATCCCTTTCCTAACCTCTCACTTACAGTGTTCTCTCTCACACGTGTTTTCATGGGCATAAGGTGAAATAATCCTGAGACACCTAATGCATTTCTGACATGTTTTACTGGGCATTTTAGAAGCCAGTGAAAACACCCAAGCTGCATACTATCCCTTTTAACTGACTTTGTAGGCTGCCAATGCTATTAAAGTTTCACAACTATTCAAAGGTACGTTTCATTACACCTCTCTAATGCTTATTTTTGCAAACCTGACATGTCTGCATACACACTGGTATTCTGTTGCCATCGACCTGATATTTAAAATTATAAATCTGAGAAAAAAAGGAGAGCGAGTAGCTATCTCAAACTTATGGTGTGCTGGAAGGACATGGGTCTATTGATCGCAACCACTAATCAACCATTTCTTTCTGCTTCACTTTTTGTAAAGCCCAAAGAGTAATTTCTGGTTTGGTCTACATACTTGGAATTATTCTGTGGTTACTATTTTTGCAGGACAGCCCTAGCTCCTCTGTTTACCTTTCCTTTGATTAGTGTAGTTAAGTCCACTGTTTAAATTATGTGTCCAAAGTTCCTGGCCTAATTCTCAAGTTAAAGATAACTCATGCCTTTGACTCAAAAGAAACAGAAGAACTGATTGATCATTCTCTGCATGCTTTGAATTAGCCAACTATGCCCCAAAACAATGCACTTGAAATTATTCAGGGTAATCATAATTTTAATAAATGCAATAATTTTTCAAGCTTCTTTGTCTCAGAAGTTTTCTGCCTTGATATAGGGCCCTAGGGAAAGTAGTTTAATTAAAAAGTAAGGTTTTCTGTCAGTCTGCTGAGTCCTCTATAGACTAAACAGCTGCTGATTTTCTACTCTGAGTGTGACATGGCACTGTTCATTTTCTTATTTATCTCTGTGTATCTCACAAGAGAGCCAAATCTAGCAGTTCATGTTGGTACCTATCCTGCTGCAGGAAATATTTGTGTTATGTTTGCCTATAGGACTGTAGGAATTCTGTAAGCACTACATATTTGCTAATTCCTAGTTTCAGATCTTTATTTAACTTGAAAATCTAGGCACATTACACATAATGAGCTACTTTCATGTATTTATTAGCATTTGTTTAACAGCTCAGTAATACTTAGTGGCTAGAAATTATTGCAAGCATTGTACTAACATTTTTAATCTTACAAGCAGAGGCCTCTAGGCCACTCTTATAAAAATAAATCCACTTTTTTTTTCAAAGGTTATACACACTGAATTGGGTCAGGGCTTCAATAGGCAAGTTATCTCCTATTTTTCTCAGCATAGACCTCACAAATCTAGAGGTGAAATAGCTTCGTGATCCATCTTTCAGACACAAACATGGAATTAGGACAGTGGTAGCATCTGGGCTGCTGTGTTTACTGGAAGATGACTGTCTAAAGCAAAGTGATGTTTCATCTGCTGCAATCAGTGCCTGCAGATGTTGCAGCCTCAAGTGAACTGTGCTCTCATAATGCAGGTAGTGCGTGTGAAGGCAATGACCTGTATGTGTGTTTGCGATTGCTACTGACACCTGTGAAGAGGTAGATCAGAAAATGGCCCAACGGGAGCTGTGTAATGATGCTCCACTCAGCTCCTGGAGGATAAAGTTCCTTTTAGTAATGTGCTTTTTTAGAGGCTAAACTGCAAGGTTGCAGGATTAATTTTTCAAGTAGTTCATTATAATGTGGTATTCTAAAAAGTGCCAAGGCAAATATTTCTCAGTAATGTTCATGTAACTCTTCAAGAGACTATGCTGTGCGTTACAGCCTTCTAACTAAATTGGACAGCTGGTCTGTGTGATACTGAGATGCACTGTTGAATCCATGAGATAACTTGCAAATGTGAAACTTGAGGCTTACACAAGGCTTCTACTGATGCAGGAGGATGTGGAGCGCCACACTTTCACTATAAGAGAATACTTTTTTGGCACTCTTAAAGTCATACTTTCTTGGGTTTTTTTTTCTCTTGAATCTTGTGGTTTTCAGAAAGAAGGAAAGATTAAGAAATGTTTGAAATTATTTGCAATAGAACATTAACTTGATAAGGGCATGATCAGGGGGAGAAATGAATGACAATATTTTATGTTTCTATGCTTTTAGAATAGAAGGTGTTGAGAAATGTATAATCATTAATGAACCACATCTATGTGTACAAACGTTTAACTCCTTGTTGCATATTTTTCTAATCCACTTCTATGCTTATTGCAGTTTTCCACTAAACATGTGTTGGTTCTCCATCATTTAAGCTTGAGTGCAGGGATCTCTTGTGCAGATCTGAGTGTGAAGTGTTGTGCATCTAAGCAGTGGGGATATTCCAACAGAGCAATGTGGTCATATGTTCACTATAATCAGTGTGTCCATAAAGGTTACACTTTTTAAACAAGATTTACGTAAACAAAATTGTAGAGTAGGTTGTTTAGGTGCTTTGTTGCTGAGCGTCTTCATGACCTAAAAAGTGATTTCCTTGGGAAGCTTATTTGTGGAGCCAGGAGGAAACCCAGATATCACTGCTACCCACAGAACTATTTTTATCCTGAGAAATGGGTCCTTGCTTCAGCAGAAGAATGAAGTCTGTTTCATTTAGTGTGAGCTTATGACAACAATGAATCACTTGAAGTGCAAGTGCCGTTTCCTCCTTTTTCCAGTTTCAAATCCATAGAGCAGGAAGGGTAGCAGTGGATTTATGCTCTTGTTTTGCAGAGTATGTTGCCTATAAAATTAGATATGAGGAAATAATAATTTTTGGTATTATACTGAAGTATGAATACCTGCATCTGTTTATGATTTCAGTATCGCTTGCTGGATTTTAGTATTTCAGCGTGAGTTTAACAACATTGATTTCCATGTGCTGGAAGAGCATATACATTAATTACTACTCTGCTTAGTTTTTTTCCTATTCTTAAAGCTATATTAACATCTCTAATTATTTTTTGCCTCCTTTTCCCAAATAACTACCCTTTCCTCCTTCAAAACTTAATCTTCTGTAATTATTTAAACAGTAGCTACAGCTTGCAATAGAAAAACTTGACAAAGCAGTAAACCTTCCCTGTGGTACGGAGCCATTCAGAAGGTTGGTAGCTCTGCACTGCAGGAGGTATTTGCAGGATTCCAGCAGAGAAACTTGTGTACAGCTGTTATCCTGGAAGGATGGATTAAAAAAACAGAGAAGCAAGAACCCCTAAACAGAGTTGCTGGGAAAGCTGAGATTGAGTGCACATAGTGGGCCTGTGCTGCGTTTCTGAGAAGTGTCCTAACTGCATTTGCAGATTTACAGATCTATATATCCAACTTCCATGAGAGATGTTGGATGACAGATTTTCAAAGAACAGCATGTCTGTGTTTGGACGTTCATCTGCATATGGAGAGAGCACATGTCAAGTGTTAAATGGTCAAATTAGGTTCATACTAAGAATAGTTCAATTTCATTGACAAACTTTTAGTTATAACAAGAGGAAAGTCATACCACAAACAAATACATGCATTATGTAAAAATTCTGGGAAGCCTAATGGTGAAATGTAGTATATGAACAAGATTCATTAGTGATGGTTGTAAAATACCTGTTATGACGTGATGGATCCCTGTAGTTGAATTAAGTTCTTGGAGGACACATGTAAGGAAAAAAGCACTGTTACTGTCATCAATATGCAAAATTTTAGAGGTCACAGTAACATCTTACGGCATTCCTGTCTGTTCTTTGAATTGAAGCATGGTATTTATCTGTCCTGAACAGAGTATTTGTCTCTTCCAAAGTGTGAGTGGATTTGCCTGTGATCTTGCAGCTTTGATTGTTAGGCACTTCAGGGATTTTTCAGGGACTCTGTGCTTATTTCAAGAAGTATAAAACTACAACTTTATTCGAAATAAATTATCATCGTTGTTGGTTTGTGCATCTGAGAAAAACACACATGGAAATATAATAAAAGGCTAGAGAGTAATAAATTTGAATGTAAATGACTAATTTTGTCAGCTGCAAACTAATGAAGCCTGGTTTCCTACAGGTTTGAGCTTCATGTTTGATTTACTGGTACCTAAAAGGTACAAGATAGAATTGAAGATTGTTTTCTTGTTGAGCTTTTGGAATTTTTTTCATGTGCTCTGTTTGCTGATTAGTGAGATGTCACCCTTACACTATTTCTGTGGCATCTCTGTATTTTGTAGCTGTTTAATTTCATAGCACTTGAGGGAAACAACTCATCAGTTTGGAATGTAGCTGAAATGATCACATGGTTTCAGGAACAACTGCACGTGATACATTCACATACACAGACCAGTCCTGAACTCAGTAGTGTAAACCATAGTGTTGGCCATATGAACCCTGAGCATACAATTAGGAGTGATTAAGGTTGGAAAGACCTCCAAGATTGTTGAGCCCAACCATTAGCCCAGCACTGCCAAGCCCACTGTTAAACACTGTCCCCAAGTGACACATCTGCGTGTCTTTCTTTTAAATATCTCAAGGGATGGTGATTCCACTGCTTCCATGGTGTAGTGGTTTAACCCAGGCTGGGTGCCAGGGGCCCACTACAGCCACCTTCTCACTCCCCCTTGACCAACTATAGAGGAGAGAGAGAATATAACGAGAGGTTTCGTTATTCATGATAAGGACTATAACAGATTCTTTCTTAATCACTGTCACAGGCAAAACAAGACTCTATGTGGGAATAATAATCAGATTTATTACTAACAAGATCAGAGCTAAGAGGAAGAGACTAAAAGACACCTTTTACCCCCCACCCCCCTCCTTCTTACATTCAACCTATTCTCCCGCAGCGGTCAAGGGAAAAAGGCGAGGT
>VXBA01004184.1:1070023-1229791 GCA_013399895.1 Serilophus lunatus
GGCTACAGGTGGATCTCTGCACTCCTGTGCTCCTCCATGGGCTGCAGAGGGTCACTGCTTCACCATGGTCTGCACCATGGGCTGCAGCTGGATCTCAGCTCCGGCGCCAGGAGCATCTCCTCCCCCTCCTTCTGCACTGACCTTGGTGTCTGTGTTGTTGTTCACAGGCTCTCACTCTGCTCCTCTCCGGCAGCTATCTTCATTTCCAACTACCTCTTTTTTTTTACTTCCTTCTTAAATATGTTATCACAGAGGCGTTCTGTCAACTACTGATTGGCCTGGCCTTGGTCAGCAGCGGGCCCAGCCTGGACATGGGGGAAACTTCCAGTAGCTTCTTGAAGAAGCCTCTCCCTCAGCCCCCCCCACTGCCACCAAAACCTGGCCACAGAAAAACCAATACACATGGGCAGCCTGTGACAGTGCCTGACCCATAATTTTGGTGAAAATTTTTCCCAGTATCTGATCTAAGCCTCCTCTGGTGCAACCTGAGGCCATTTCCTCTCATCCTATCACTTGGTACTTAAGAGAAAAGACCAACCCCCACCTGGCTACAGCCTCCTTTTAGGTGGTTGTAGAGAGTGATAAAAGTCTCCACTGAGCCTCCTGTTTTCCAGGTCAAACAACTGCAGCTCTCTCAGCTGCTCCTCACAGGACTTGTGACCCAGACCCTCTCCCAGGTCTGTTGCCCTTTTTCTGCATTCACTCCAGCCCCTCAATGTCTTTCTTGCAGTGAGGAGCCCAAAACTGAACACAGGGTTCAAGGCGTGACCTTGCCAGTGCCCAGTACTGGGGGACAATCACTGCCCTGGTCCTGCTGGATGCACTATTCCTAATCCAAGCCAGGATGCCACTGGCCTTCTTGCCCACCTGGACACACTCTGGCTCTTGTTCAGCAGCTGTTGACCTGCACCCCCAGGTCCTTTTCCAAGGGCAGCTTTCCAGCCACTCTGCCTCCAACCTGTAGCACTTGCAGGGGTGGTGTTGACCCAGTACTTGGCCTTGTTGAACCTCATTCAACCCAAGAAACACCATTTGGTGATTGCTGATTCACAGACAACTGTTAGCTTTGACTGACTATTGATGCAAATGATGAAATGTCAGAGATCCCAGCTTTTCATCTGAAGTCTTATCTAGTTTTGGTATAATGAAGGCTGAAGAGAAAACAAAGGTAGCTGTGAAAGGCCAAATAAGCATTCAGTGTCTTTTAATAACTTCTGAATTGATTTCAAGTGAATGAGTCTGTGTAGTTATTAAAGGAGCAACACTGGAATTTTTATTTCTACTGAAAGAAGCATGAGTTTGGTGTTCCATAGAAAAGACAGTAATTTATAATACAATTTTATTGATTAAGGCTTATAATCACTACATCTTGCATGTAAACGTGACTGAATTTGATACACTGTCTTTACCAATTTCCAAACTGTGGGTAAGTTTGTTGGTTATGTTTCAGAAATTATGAACTGTCAGTAGCTTTTTCAGGCTATTATAATTTTTACAGAGAAAACTTATATAATTATTTTCCCTTCAATGGTGACATGGATCTCTGCCAAGGCTTTCAGCTTAAAATAACATAGACTTCAAAATTAATAGGGGCTTATGGCTATTGCTAGTCTGAATGATTCGAACAAAAAACACATAAAGAATTGAGTTAAAACATGTATTCAAATGAAACAATTCTCACGGAGTGCAACCCTACAACCAGAAGATTTTATAAGCAGCAAATAGAAACCCTTAGGATATATATCCAGGCCATGGGAGAAGAGACATTTACCCTCTTCCCTGGACAAAGTTCCTGTAGGATAACATGAATGTGCTTCTACCTCTATGTGGTATCATCAGTTTATCAATTTTTTTTTAGCAACTCACTGCCACTACCATTTTTCTGATCACAAAATCCTGTCTCCACCTGTTCCCAAATCCATTTAAATGAAATGAAGAACAAAGTCCAATATTTTCCCTTGTTGTCTGTTGTGAGAAAAACAATGTCCCAGTTTGCAGTCTAATTATTTCAATCTCGCAGAGGAGAAGGAGGGAAAGTGGTACCAAGGTCCTGAATGCAGTACTTAAATGATGAGTCTGAATAAGAGAGAAACTCTGTCTCCTTTTCCTCTACTGAGTTATATAATCATACTTGCCTAAGAACCCCATAAACAAGCTTAGTAATATTCCCAGTGGCATCATGTAGGTCTGGGGTTAGCTCAGCTGGATTGAAATAAAGCCCTGTAGCTCCATTTAATAATGAGAAACAGTATCTGTTACATTTTAAAGACGCTATTTGTAATGCCTAGTCATAGTAGTTCTGTGTATCTGTCAGGGTGTGTGTCTCACAATCTAAAGGTGGACCTTAGTTAATTTTGTTCTTTTTTACAGCTGTTAGAACTCTGTTATAATTTCTATTTGCAATATAGTCATTAAGACACATTTACAAGACATGATACTGTACATTTTCTTTTTTAAACAGTTTTAACTTATTTCTTTAGAAAGAGCAATAGAATCCTTTGTTTGAAAAACAAATGTTACCTTGTTTTTAAAAACATTTACAGTTGTTTTCATGTAAGTAGGTTGATGTAGCCACATTCTGGAAGTGTCTGAGTTTTTTTCAGTGTGTTTATAAATATCTCACCATATTCAGGCAGCTGTCATTATTTTGTCTATGGCAAATGGGGATAGAAACATAAAATTAGAGTTTTATATAAAGCTAGAGTATCTAGAATAGAAGTGGGATATAGAGACTACTAAATACTTGCTGAGAGCTAATTGGGATGTCTATTTCTGTGATTGCTTTGCATCAAGTCTCTGCATTTGGAGACGAGAAAATGATAAATGTTTGGATTAGGATTGAGAGAACTTTTTTCTGCCCTGAGCTATTTTTGTTTTTAACATCGGTAGCTTGGATGTCTGCAAATTCTGTATTGTTTGCAATCAAGCAATGGGTCAATAAAATAATAAACACAAAACACTGCAGTCAGGATGTCTGTTGATGGATTGTGCGTCTGAGGAAAACTTTATTAAGAAACTATGAGGGCCAGTCTTATAGTACACAACAAATAGTATTTCCCATTAGGCTTCCAGCATTTATACTCTTCTGTCGGATTTTTTTTGTATTCAGTTAAATTAAAAGAACCCTGAAGCTGAAAACTCTGATAAAATTTTTCAAATGTGCGTGTGATAACACTGAAATACAACACAGTAATCAGTGTCCATGATTAAAGCTGAACAAACTGCTCCACTTCTGCCTTCTCTTAATCTTATGCTGTGTTTCCTGTGCACAGTTCATAAACATTGTGGAGCCTGATTTTATGGATATGCAAAGTATTAGTCTTTTTTAAACTCTGATTCTCAGGGTAAAATCCATTCCTTCTTCTATAGCCCAAATATTTGGCCTCATTGAGGGTAAACAGGAGAGAGCCTGGAAAGGAGCACATCTTTATCTGTCCTGGGAAACCACACAGCCCTTTGATGCCCCTTCTACGACAGGATGGAGCAAGCAAATATCCAGGCAAATACTTAATGTACATTTCCAGTACCTCATAATTGGTAAAACAACTGTATGCTGATCCTGTAAAGACATTAATAGGATAGATTGCAATTTTTAAGTGTGGATTCATTTGCCTAAATGTCAGTGTATAGCTGAGCAAAGGTGCAACTCCTATCATCATAAAAGGAAACCCATGTGATGCCAGTTAAGGGAGTATCCTAAAAAGCCTGTGTTTGTACTCTAAGTGTATTTAATCCCCACCCTTGCTACACACACACCCTTGCCATTTTTTCTTTTTCACACATAATAGGAATTATGAACTCCAGGACTTTTATAAAGTCTCTGTCTGCTCTCTTCTACAAAAATACACAATATGTTGTAGTAGAAAAAGAGAAAGAGAAGCCAGGCTTGAATTAGAGGTCATAGATTCAGAGTTAATTTAGATTTTGGCAGTTGGCTCAGCTATGATTGGCAAGGAGATTTCCAAAAGCCTGCAACTGCAAATTGGAAATAAATGGAAAAGGATTATGTGAGTGGGAGACAGCTTTGAATCTCTAATGCATGTCCCGAGACCGACTTGCTCATAAAAGAGCATGTGTTTAATATGTCATAAAAATATTTAAGTCACATCGGTCTTTGTATAAATATTTCATTTTCAAAGTAGGATTCCAGAGTAGTTAAAAATGAACTAACTGAGTGTACATATCTTTGCTCTAAGTATGAAGGATAAAAAAAGGATCACCAGAAACTGGGTCTTTTTTCCTATTCCAGACTCATTGTCTCACAAGATCCTTTATGTTGTCTTTTGTGGCCAAATAACTTTATTTTTTTTTAGTCCTTGCTATAACATCTGTTTTGTTATATAGTATTCCTCTGAGAGAAGCTATGGATCTCTTATATTAGGAGACAGTTTGGAGGCAGTGAGTTGCTGCCAAGAAGGCATTCATGTATGAGCATCTGAATGGGGGTGGGTGACTGAGATGTCCAAAAGGGACACTTGTCTGTGTTCCTTCAGCTACTTCTGTTCCAAAGATGATGTATGTCTATAAATAAAGCGAGATACATTTTGAATGTGCCCATGTTCTGCACCATTAGTTTTTTCACTGTTGGGAAACTAAACTGCAAGAATCTGAACATCTGCTACCACCTGGCAGCTCGAGTGGCTCAAGGAAGGACTACCTCTAAAATATTTTCCATTTTTGTTTTTGCTCTTTTCTTTAACTAAATGCAGACTCTTAATTTAGCACAAAAATAATTTAACTTAATGTTGCTGTTAGTACCATATGGAACAGTCTCTAGGGCTTTAAGAAACCTTTCAGTAATGACAAAAGAAGAAAAAAGTGCCCAGAGCTGCACTCTTTGCATCATACAGTGCAAGCACATGTTAATGGCCTTATTGGATGTATTAGAAACTGATGCCTGAGTCTGTATTTCCCCTGTCTATAAAGCATGTGGAATACAAATTAATTTTTCAAGTGCATAAGACTTAGGCCACTCAGTTATGGTTGTTTGATGCTATTCCTCACAGGTGAAATATGTGCTTTTAAAATCCATGGACAAGAAATGCCCTTTGAAGCTGTTGTGCTAAACAAGACATCTGGAGAGGGTCGTCTTCGAGCAAGAAGTCCTATTGACTGTGAACTGCAGAAGGAATACACATTCATCATTCAGGCCTATGATTGTGGATCAGGACCAGGTGGAACAAACTGGAAGAAATCCCACAAGTGAGTAAAAATGAGGAGAAATATTTTCATTTTGTTTAGGCATACATTTGCTCTGCAGTATATTGAAGGGCTCCTTTTCATATTGCTGTCAGTTAAAGCAAATAAAACAAAGATAAGACATTGTTGCAATAGTCCATCCATTTTTTCATTCCCTTTTCCTTTTAGAAAATGTTTTCCTATTTTGCTTTCTGCAGTGACCCATTCTGCAGTGTTAAAGCTTTTAATAGGATCCCTGCTCCAGTGGAGAAATGTCTCTCAATTTTGGTTTATTTTTTCCATTCTTGCTTTCACATTAAATACATTGACTCAACAGATCATCCAGGTCATGGAATTTGGCTCTAATTGATACTTACAAATTCTAAATAGGTTTTCTCTCTATCTCACTTCAAATGGTAAGAAAAGATAAATCACCCTCTATTTTTAGTGTATGCGTGTCTATAAGCTGCAGTAGTGTTGCATTTGGACAGTGTGTTTCTGACCTCAGCTTCTGGACAGCAAGTCTCAGAAGAACTAAAATGCTCTGGGAGAGGGGTGTATGTAAGGTCAGTAGGTGGTACTTTTTCCTGTGGAGCCAATTTCCTATATGCTTAAATGGTAACATGGCTTTTTATCCTTTTAATTTATTAAACTAATCTCCAGACGTTTGTCATTAAAGATGAATTTAACTCACGCGTAGTTGTATAAGTGCTTTACAAATTGTTCGTTTTGCTGAGAGCCATTTAAATAAAAGATTTATAGTAATCAGTCTTCCTGTTGCTCATCCAGGACACATGACAATTAAAAAATTAATTAGATCTATAATGCATGCTGAAGTCTTTTTGGATATTTAAAAAGAATACACATTTAGAAAGAAGCCTGCAAGATCGAATAACAATCAAATCATAGAAACATTGTCCTTCATATTACTAAGTTTTATTATGTTTCCCTCTCTCATGACAGTAACAAGCTGGTATGTTCCACTCTTGGAAAATTTGGGTCTAAATTTCAACTGAATGAAATGTGACCCATTGACACCAGCCTTTGTTACCCTTCCTTGTAGTGGTTTGTATGGTAAAACCCCATATTAAACTACACTGTCTGGGGTCCCAGCATTTGTTAATGACTCTGCCACTGATCTAGAAAGTCCTTTCACTTCTCTCTCCCTCTGTTACTCTGCCTATCAAACCAGAGAGCAAATTCTTTCAAAGCGTGGCCTTTGGAGTTTACTTGTTAGATAGTAAAGACCTCAAAGGGTTACATGTACAGTGTTGTAAGTAATTAAAGGATTAGATAATTCTAATCAGCAGAAGGAGCCTTATTTAATATAGAAGAGTGTTCATAAACTGCCCCTTTTTAGACAGTGAATATGTAAGACTACTGTAATTTTCTTTCTCTCTCTTTGCTCATTTCACACTGTAATGATATCATTGACTTTCTGCTGGGGTTCATTTTAAGAGGCAGACTGACTTTAATAGGGAGCAACATGAAGCCCTCTTTCTACAAGCTGTGGCAATAGACTTTTTCCTAGTGCCCCGTTAAGATACTAAATTGGGCAAATTAAACGTAGAAATTCAGTAATACCTCATTTTAATAGGTACTTATACAGCTTTCTAGATACGTTTTGTTAGTCTTTTCATGTGTTTTGGAGAGAAGCTGTTAGTGAGGTGTTATGATAAATTAATTTTTCTCTTTAACATCTTATTTCCCTATTTTAGGGCAGTGGTTCATATTCAGGTAAAGGATGTCAATGAGTTTTCACCAGCGTTCAAGGAGAGCATGTACAAGGCCACTGTGACAGAGGGGAAGATCTATGACAGCATCCTGCAGGTGGAGGCCACAGATGAGGACTGTTCCCCCCAGTACAGCCAGATCTGCAACTACGAGATCGTCACAACAGATGTTCCCTTTGCCATCGACAGGAACGGTGAGTGTGGAGAAGCAGCAATCCAAATTCTGGGACAGAGAGCAATAATTTCTATAACTGCTATAATTGCCTTTTGATACCAGCTGATAACTTGGCTTGGCTGTTAACTCAGGAGAGTAATCTTGTTTCCTCTCTGAGAATGAAGGAATCATTACACTGGGAAATTCTATCCTTTTAGGTAAGATTTGTGAGAAAATGATGCAGAAATTTACTGTGGAAATTGAGCCCCCAATTTTAGATGTCACTCAGTTCAGTCTCTTAATTGGCTCAGATCTAGTCTCCCATCGCAAGTGACGGTATTTTCTAATGCAGCATGTAGTCCTACCTGATAGGATTTATTCACTGGATTATATCTAGTCCCATTCCTCTGAACTTTCTGGAGCAGAGCTTGAATAAAGAATTGACAATATTCTGCATATGTTTGTTATTAAAACTTTCACAGTTGTGGGTCCATGTCAGCTTCCTGCTTTCCCCAGCCAACTTGTCACCAGGGAACAGCACAGAACATGACACTGAGTTTGGGAGTGATGGTTGGGCTGCATAAAAAGTGCGTGTAAGATCCTCCCTCCCGTTCTTCGCTTGCTTCACACAATACAAAATAGTTTCCCCAGAACAAGCACGGTGTGTGGATACCCAGCAGTACTCTGATTTATCGTTCCTAGAAAAACATTTAATCCATATGTAGGAGGAGAGCACTGTTTGGAAGTTAAATCTGATTTTTGGCCAAATTGGAAATTGAAAGCATGAATGGAGCTGCTGTTTTCTCTGAGCAGTCATTTACATGTTGGGATGTTTTAGAAAAGCTCTTTACCCTGTTAAAAAATTATTCATCTCTATTTGCACAATGCGCAGCTGAGCATCAAAAGGTAATAACCTGTTGGCATCAATAAATTGTAATGACATTGGGGAAAAGTGTTATTATACACTGAGAGGCAAGTATACGATCTGGGAGGTATAATCATGGTGAGAATGTTTGTGTTTGAGTAACTGAGGTCAGATGGCACAGTAATCTTTTGCCGGAGAATTGCACAAAGGATTTTTTGCAGGAAGTGGGCATTTGGAAATGAGAATTCCCTAAAAGGTTTTCCTCTCTGTAGATATTTTTCTAACTGTGAGATTTCCCATGTTGTTTCTGTGTGAAATAATTTTTTTTCCAAAGCCTGACTTGCCAGCATGGGGCTGGGTACTTACACAAGTTGCAGGTGGTTTCATAATTTCATACCAGGTTCGTGACAGACATCATGGATAAATAATGCACTGAAATTAGTGGGATACCTAGCAGTCATTTTTATTGCTTGTGTCTTTTCAGCTCCTTTCACACGATGCAGCTGTGTTATGAGTGATCATGGTTTTTTACAATCAGAGGCAAGATCAAAAGCATGTGAAATGTCAGGAGTCCTTGGTTACATCTTTGTCCTCCTGTGCCTGGGACCTGCTTTTCACTAAAGGCAACGACAAAATCATTGACTTAAACATGACTTTAAAGCCTGCCGTGAATAATTGGTAGAAGGTTGTAATACTTGCTGTTGCTTAGTCATGAATTCAATTAATATTTTTTGATCTATTTGTTCACTAAAAGAACAGCGCTGCCACAACCAACAGTAATTGCAGTCTAATTTGCAATTTTTTAAGATAATGGTAATTGCTTAAACCCACTGGGATTAGAGACAGAGTTAGAATAGATTTACACTTTTATTTTGTGACAGAAATATGTTTCTTAGTTCCAGCACATTTCACTGCTGAGAATGTCTCTCAGGCAGCTGATATAAACTTACGCTGGTGCAAATTCTTTGGGAACATGCCCATTTTGGTTCCTCATAGGATGGTTAAAATAGACGTATGAGATGCCTGGGACTGCCTATTAATACTGTGTTAATTAGGATTTTGTTAGAGGTTTTTTTAACCATTATGAACTACAAACCTGGGTTCTTGCATCTGTTGTGGATTATGATTTTTTTTTCTGCTTTTTAGTAACCTAAGAGTAGAATTTTATTGCTCAAAAAGAGTATAATCAGGGGCCTTACAATCAAAACTAAATATTGCAGAGGGCCCCAAAAATGGGGAGGGAAGGTAAAGGGAGGAGTGCGAGGAAAACATGCCATTGTCTGTCCCAGGTGTTGGATTTTTAACAGCACCAACATGTGCAAATTAACCACAAATGCAGGTCTGTAGAAAGGTGAGCATGCTACTCCATCAGTTTTTTTTTCTTTTGATAGATCATTGTCTTGTTAGGCAAAACTTATTTATCTTGATCCATGCATGGAGCATTTGATTATCTTGACAAATTATATTATATGTTCTAGGCCTCTGTAAGTTAGGCATATAAAGGTAGATAATATAAAGCTTCCTATTTACATTTGGCAGTTCTGACCCTTGCTATGTGATTTCCTTGTGAATAAAATTACATTGTGTTATGAAACTTTAGCACTAATAAAATTGACTCTTGTATACAATGAGCCTAACTCAAAGGGAAATGAACTCTTAGTCATAAAATACAATCAAGGCAAGGCAGAGGACAAATTTATGCTTTGCTTTTCAACAACTGGGACTAAATGTATAAGTTATAATGTGTCTTAAAGTACTATTGCATGCAGTTCAGTCTAGTTTTCTTCTTGGCAGAGAATCCCAATCATCAAATGAATATTGTGTAGGCTTTTTTCAGGTGACAGAAAAATTAAACCATAATGCACTGATCTGTTTTAAAGCCAGTAAACAAAGTTCCAGTGCATCTTGAGCCTTTATTTATCAGGGATCACAGTCAGATGACCAGAGAATTCAGGTATAGATACAAATTCTGTCATGGCCCTGACCTACTCTTATCTCTAAAATGAGGATAGCTCTGTTGGCCACCCACCACTGGGAAGCACTTCACAAATATGTGTTCAGACTGTTCAATATGAAGATGAGATACTGACTTACCTGCCCAGTCAGTAGAGGCTCTATCAGGATACATATCTTAGAAAACAGATGTGGTCGGGACCTGATAAGGTCAGCACTGAGATCTGTCTTAGGAGCTGTGCAGACTTTATATTGTCAGAAAAGTAGCAAAACTTCAGAGTTAAGTCATTGCATTTGATATTTATTTGTTTATTTATTAAATCACAGATTATTTCCATGGTCATTGAAAAATGGACCTTTTTGACAAGAAGAAATTCTAATCTTTCAATGGACTTAATATCAAATACAGCTCATGGTGGCTTTGGGCACCTGGGAATGTTGACTTGCCACTCCTGTGAGCAGGCTGGAGTCAGACCATTCATGTAACACTCCCTCAGCTCTTGTAAGAGTTAAGAAATTCAGTTTTATATTTCTTATTCACACAGAAAGTAACTGTGGAATTTAAGAGGGAATTGTTATAGTAAATGAGTCAAGTCTTTCCCCACTCTTTTGTCTACTCCAAAGTAAGATGAAAGACAGCCATGAAAGAAGGATGTCTGTATTAATCTATCCCCAAAACTGACCTTGAAGAAACAGAGCAGTAAATGTCTATGTCCTCAGGCAGGATTTTTTATATTCCTGCAGTCATTTATCTTTTTTTTGTTTTTTTTAAATCTCTTATACCTCTGGGTATCTCCAGGAAAAGGTAGATACTTAGGAAGACTGAAAAAAAAATAGTTTTATGGCCCAATTGTGACCTGTGTAAAAATGTACTTACTTCTCTCATTAAAATTTTCTCTTTTTAATTACATTTTGTCTATAGGTGAGATGTAAATAGAAACTTTCAGACTATTGTCTCTAAAACTGCAATTAGTCCCTACTGTGTCTACTTTTTTAATTGTATTGATTAAATTGTAAAAAAACAAAGAATCATAAAGCCTCAGAAGTAAAAAAAATATAAAAAATTAGGAAATCAATAAAATGTTGAGTAGCATCCGCAAGATATCCAAATGACCTTCCAGAATAACACCTAACAGTCAGAACCTTTCTAGTCAAAATCTTAAAAAACACAATGGAATACAAATTTTAGAGGAGAGATTTAGTGAAACGCAAATATGTTGTAATGATTTATAAACCTTAACGGACAATTTATGTGCCACACACATTCTAGAAGTCTGTAATTCTAGCTAATGTAGGTTCAGACAATTTTGGTTTCTTGAGAATTATCTTTGGTGATCATAGACTAAGATAATACCAAACAGAACTAAATAGGGAAGTATAAAAATTCATGTGAGAAATAATATAATGCAAAAGAACAACTGAGCAGATATTAAATCAATAAGTGTATAGAGTGGCAGCTTTTCATTAAATCCTCTTAGGCAGCTGCTAATCAATCAACTCAAGCTAGTAAAATGGGTACATGAAATTGTTTTGTCAATTACTAACTCAAAACCAGTGAACTAGTTAGTATTGTTATTGCATTTGGGTTTTTTTGGAGGGAAGAGGAATCTACGTGGAAGACCTGAAAATGCCTGGCAAGAGGAGGTGCCCCAGAGAGCCACAGAAGTTGTAGGACACAGAAGTATTTCCACATTAACCTTCAGTAGATCCTTCTGTTTCTCCATTTGAGTCATTAAAATAATAAAAGGGCTTGTCCTCCTCTGTGCCCTGCTCAGAAAGAGAGGAATAGAGACTCAAAGTCAACAGAAAATATGGGATATTGAGCCTGGTTAACAACTGCAGATATTAAGGGTCTGTTTAAGCTACAAGTGGTGAAAAATACAAAAGCAGCCTTCCTTCATGTCCAAGCTGAAAAGTTTTGAATTGGTTCCAATTAAACTACTAAAATTGGCTTTTATGTAGTAGTGGTAGTAGAAAGAAAAGTGGTAGGCTCTGACAAAATGATGAATGTGCATTAGAGAGAGACACCTGCTAAAAGTCTTTACTTGTAAAAATAATGGAGGTTTAGTGAAAGACCTCTTTTAAGAAGTTGTGTTTGTCTGCTTTCTTCTGTCTTTCGTTTATTTGAATGAAAAGAAAATAAAACCCAAACCTCCAAACAATGCCTAACGTCATGTGCCTAACAACACACAAACAGATCCATTGACCAGTACCTGTGAGAATCAGTTCACTGTATTTGACTAAATTCCAGAATATGGGGGCTCTTCATTTCAAATTTAGCCCAAACCACTTGATTTTGCTGATCCTTGCTTGAAAGCAGTTGTTATGTGTCGTTGATCCAGAGTGTTTCTTGAATTTAGAAAAAAAGCATTCAGAGAGATGTTATGAGGAACAGCCCTGAGCTGTGAAACATTTTAAACGTGCTCCAGTTTCAATTTGTGCAAGAAGTAAATTTAGTTCCAAATGGACATGGAAATGCTGAACTTGCTAATAGCAAAAACATGCATTCTGCATGGTACTCTTCCAGTCCTGCAGTAAGTACTCTGAGAAAGGTATTTCCCTTCCCGTCTGAAAGTTCCAATGTCTTTTTTCCTGAAACAGATAATTTGGTGCCTTTATATGTGTGTCAGGTTCACAGGTAGTCTCTGTTGTTGCTGAGTTTAATTTTCCATGCGCTAACTCTGTGCTGTCATATCAAATACTCCTAAGCGCTCTAACGCAGAAGGTGATTCTGGGGCTTTTCCTATTTTTAAAACCCAGGGAAAGGTGTTAGAGTCTCTCATCTGAAAGGTAATAGCTTTTGGGAGAACAGGAAAGATACTTAGACTAGGGAGATGTTCAGCTGTGGATCTCAGGAACGTGGCTGACATGTAAAAGCAATGTTGTCTGCAAAGATGTGGAAGATGAGGGTGCTCCTATTCATATGTTACATTTCAAGATGTAACTGCTAATTGTTCTTACCTTCTTACATTAGAAAATGTTAATAAGCTAATGTTTTCTAATGTAGCCATGCCCAGCATTTTATATTTACCCGAGAGCTTCTTTATTTCTCTGCTGAATTAAAAGAAAATAATTCCTATTCTTCATAACTGTCCTGCATATGGATGTCTCATGTGCTTATCCCAAGTCACAAAGGGCTTGACTAAGCAGGACCCAGATGTTACAGTCTCTGTGTTTTAGCCAAGAATGGACCTCTGAATATTTTCTTGTATTGAATCTCTAGGTAACATCCGGAACACTGAGAAGCTGAGCTATGATAAACAGCACCAGTACGAGATCATGGTAACAGCTTTTGACTGTGGGCAAAAACATGCAACAGAAGATGTCTTAGTACGAGTTAATGTCAAACCAGTGTGCAAACCAGGCTGGCAAGGTAAGGTTTAGTCGTTTACCTATTTTAATTTTTAGTTTAAATCTCTTTTCTTTGATGTTTTCCCTCCACCTCACAGTAAGGAACGTAGGGTTTTTATTGCAGTGTTATGGAAAACTTGCTATTTTTATGCCTTCTTCCAAGCCTACTAACAAAGTTGATAATAATCCCATAGTTGTTTACATCTGCCATGTTTCTTCTCTACTAAGATCAAGGAACAGACTAGAAAAACAAGAAGCAAGACAAATTTCTATTCTAATAAACTATCTTATACTTTATTCTGAATATACTGGAAGGTGAAAAAACCTTCTAGATATTTTTCTCTTACTATTCCTTTAAATCAAACTCTTGAAGCCACCGTGACAAGGTATTTTTCCCACATGAGCCAGAGTAGTTCAGATTATCTTGTTCCAGGTATAGAATTCTTGTGCATTCATGGGTCAGGGCATGCTCACCTGGCAGTGGGAGTGAAAGGCATTTCTCGCTGCTGATTTCTTCATATTGAGACATTTCAGTAGGAACTGATTTTCTAAGAAGGTTGAGGGATCCACAGTGTCTGAAATGGAGAAAACCCCAACTGACAATGTGCTAGGAAAGTAGGTATACCACTAATTAAAAGGGATTAAGATGAAAATTATGGGGGGCCAGGAACACTCTGGAAGCTACCTGAAGCTTCCAGGAGTGGAAAAATACAAGCCCCCTCCCCAGCAGAGAACAAAAGGATAATTGACAACTACAGGAACCAACCAGGCAGCTGAGCCCATGTATCGTCAGAGCCAATGAGTGTGTAAGCTTTGTTTAAACCACCCAATGATGAGATTGGGCGCGGGGTTCAAATTGTCTATTTAAGACAGCTCTGAATAAACACAGGCCAGAGTTAAGCCTTGAACCTGGTCATAACCACAGGATCGTGTCCCTCAAATCCTTTCACACAGCGAACTCGGATTATCGTGTCGTGGGGGTACACGACAGAAAATGGGTTCTGGATTAAGGACAAACTGGATTAAGGATGTAAACACTTTATGCAGATGCCATTCAGGACAAACTTGACCTTCGTAATTGTAATTATTAATCAGAATGATTGAGAAAGAAAAAAATTAGTTTGACTGCTGTTCTTAGAAATAAACTGGCAGATTGACATTTAGAAGGATAAAAAGCTTTTCTTTGTAAAATGAGGATCCCTGGTCTAGAGGACTTTGTAATGACATATAGCATGATTCCATTTGCACAGTCCTCACTGAGAGCAGGACCACATTTTATTTTGGGGGGATGTTCTCATTCCCCACCCACCCAAGTACTTTCAAGAGCATTTTTATTAAAAAACCCTATAATACCAATGAACTATTTCCACATTTTCTAACTGATATTATTGTTCAGCACCCCATGATTTATTCTGTAAAACCAGTATAGTCTCTTTGCACTGTAGAAATGTTCTGTTTCCATTTTATGGAGTTAACTCAAATAGAGTAAGCACTCTCAAATTAGCTTGGAATTTGTATTAAAATGGGTGCAAATGTTGATTTTTGGTGGGGTTTTTTTGTGGTTTGTTTTTTTGTTGCCATATTATTTCGATTTATGTCTTTTATTGATGGAATAGTTTTTGCAAAGGTACCTTTCTAATGGTGTTTAAATGGTGATTCTGGTGTTTCTATTGCCCAATACTGTCATACTTATTCCATAGTTCAAACATTATTATAGGACAGATGAGTTTTCTGATCTCATCAGATGGATTTAGACCAGGGAGCCGGTGAGATTTTTTTTTTATGCTTACTTATTTTTAAAGGGGAAGAAATTCACATAGGTGATGTTGTTTTCCACTGTGAGCCAGTATCTGTAAAAATTAACTGTAGCTAGGAAAAAAATATCAAATAAGCAAAACTTAGTAAGAATATTTCCAATACTGAAAGAGGAAATCTGGAGACTAGGAATAGAGAATATTTATAGCATTCTTTGTTCACTGTGTTTCTCACTGTGACCTCCCCAAGAAGGAGCAGCCAGCAGGTATGCTCCACCTTCTTTGAAATAATGCTGTATTTGTAAAGATTGGATTACTAGGGGAGGTAAAATAATGGTGGGTTTGACAGAAAAGATGAATATTCTGAGTCTTTGGTTATAATATAGAAATTCCAAAAATATGACATGACTTTTTTCTTGTTCTTCAGTGTTACCTTGAACAAATAAATACTTAGAATTTAAATTTTTAGCATTGGCACTTAGTTCTTTAAAGTTGGCTTTTGTAATTTGAAATATTGTGCACTTCTTTGTGCAATTATCATGAATAGAGATTGTAGTAATCTAATGCAAATTCAGTGTTAAAAGTTTCAGTGCAGCAAATTTCCGTGTAGATGCCCTTCAAATAACCTCCATTGTGCAGGGCCGGAATAGGGAAAAATAGGCTTATGTAACACAATGTACAAAATTATTGCTGTTTCTCAAGGCCAACTCCACATGACTGGACATGTATAGAAGAGCAAATAAGACTCAACAAGCCAGGGTGCTGTCCTTTACTCTGTATTCCCTTGGATAGTAGCATTGGAGTCTCCGTTAAGTCCAGGAGCTATTTCCCTACTCTCTGGATAGACACTGATACACAATCATCAAGCATTCCCACACAGACATATTCAGAGAAAAAGCCTACTTTCTGTTAAGAAGCTACTTTAGAACAAATTTGACACAAATTGACTTCAAACCATTCCGAGCAGAGCACTCTGAAACATTATTAGTATCCTAAGAAAGCTAAAAATTTAAATCAATGAACTGAATTAATGCCTAATCAGTTATTTTAAATGGAAATTCTCATCAGTGCTTTTTGTCAACTGACTTTTAGAGCTGTGCTGCAAATTCTCTTTGTGCTAGCTGTGTTTTCATTTCCATGATTTTCAAACAATAAAGTGATCCCAACTGCCAGGTAAATAAAGGGACTACACAAAAAGCTCCATGACAGTGTTTCTGGCACCATGATGGGTAGATCTGCAGTTGGAGAGATGCTTCGATTTTTTTGTTTAAAATATTTTTTAAACACAATTAGTGGGTTTCCGTACGAAGGAAAAACCTGTTCTCTTCAGCATTCCCTGGGGTTTTGTCTACCCCTCCAGGGCTCTGTCTTTGTTTCAGCTCTAAGGACACAAAGCAGACACTACACTTTTTCCTGTAGATTCACCCCCAGTGTGGTTTGTTTCACTGCAGTAGTTTTAATGCCACAGATATTGATTTCTGCAAAGTTATATCATCCTATTCAAAGCACAGTAGACAGACTTGTGGCAGCACAGTACTAAATATCCATATAGTGTTTCCATTAAAAAGTGTGAGGTGAAATTAAACACAGTCAAAGCCTGCAATCTAGACGAGGTTTCCTTTTGCTCCTTTATGGAATTGTGCCTTTTTTTAATGCTACATTTAGGATCAGTCTTCACAAAACTGTTACTGTCCCTCCCCTAGTAAGATAACAAATGGAAATTAAATATAAAACAATATGCTGAAAGATGCAGCATAGCAGAAAGTTGAAAACGATTATTCCTGTACCAGGCTCTCTGGTGAATGATGTACTGTATGGGGAGAGATTAGAGGAGTTTAGCTACCAAAAAAAGGGCCGAATCATGTCCCCGGAAACTTAAATAGTATGTTTTGAGACTGTTAAATGTCTACCCAACTACTGACAATGAAACCACAAGTTGTTCCCTAAAATGCAATTCCATGCAAGTAATTATTAAACCAAAAAGCTCAAAACCAACCAGCTGAATATTCCAGTAAACTATCAGAGAACTCTTTCCCCTGAAACAAACAGGGAAGGCTGACTGTGTTTTGTGGAGGGAGAAGTGTGTAACAAAGACAACAGTCCAAAAATTAGAAGCAACATTGTACCCTCTCACTAAAGAAGACTTTTTTCCTCAAATTTGTCTGTTGCATAAGCAATGGTGACTAAAATCCAGTTTAAGAGACAGTTGGGACTCTGATTAGCTAACCACCTCAGGTAACAAAATAAAGTTGAAGTTCTTTAAATCTTCATCTTAAAAAAGAGTTGTCCTGGAAAAATTCAATTACTTTCTCCAGAGTGTTTGCTTAAAAATAGTTTTGAAATAAAAACCTCTCTGTTTATTTACCTAATAGATTATAAAAATATTTAATAAAGTATCAGAGTTAGTGCATGCCAATTCTTTTCTAGGGCTCACCAAAGTGACCAAGGGCTTTGCTACCAGCAAAAGGCACATTCCTACCACCTCTTTAATGCTGGATAGTCATTCAGAGGGTGTGTACAGGTCAGGTCAGCTTGCATTTCCTGCTGAAATAAAATCTTTCTTTTGTATAGAGAGGAGCAGGACCTTCTATTTTAGTAGCAGAATGATCTTAGATCATTTCTGAGTCAACATACATCACAGGTGCTGTTTGAAGTAGATGCTGAGTGATTTTAGAATGGTATTCATGTGGGCTTTCTAGTAAGATCCAATTACTGAGGAAAACCAAAATTGTATTGGCTTTTTGTGCTGTCAGTGCTTTTAACAAGGAGGAATACGATTACTACGGCAATTGGTTATTTGGAGGCTGGTGGTCAAGTGCAGAAACCTTGCTTGCGAGAATATTCCTAGTCTTTGGGAACTATTTAGAAAGGCCAAGTATTTTCTGAATAAATACAAGTTAATTTCTATTATTCTTGTGCACATACCTAGCAGCTTACAGTACAATGCTTGGCTTGTCTTAGCTGTAAGATATTTACCCATATTTTTAAAAATTAAATTTATTGCAAAGCAAAGAGTCTTCATGCCAGTCCAGGCTTGGCATTGCTGTGCATACATTAGCCATACATCCTTCAAACAAGGTAATCACAATGAAATACTTACATTTGGCTATTAACATGAATGGCACCATTTTAGTAGAATACCCGCTGTAAATAACCACTCCAGGCATTTGAAAATTAACTGAACTCCTGGGTACAATTGATTTTTGAGCTTTTATAATAGGTTATGAATTTACATAAGTTCATAGTTGTTTATATACTTGTATCAACATTTTTTTTTTAATTTTTGACTACCAGATTTATTTAGAGGAAGCAGTCATACTTATTTCAATCAAATTTTTACGATATGCTCTCCTTTCCTCAGTAAGTTCTGTGTGTACATTACAGCTAAATACATCTTCCTTGGGCACTCCAGCTGCTTTCATGTTTCTTTTTCCCGTAGCCTCTTCCTGAAAACACAGTGCTTTCTATACACTTTTCTTTTGCCTGGCTGTATCAGATTGCTGGCTCATGGAAATGCTGTTCTTGTCTTAATGGAATCAGCTCTTTTTTCTGTTTGTTATTTTTCAGTGATATCTCACCAGTTTGCTGAAATTCCTGAGCTTGGACTGGCTCTTCGTAAAATTCCTGCTAAGCCCTCTTTCTATAACACCAGTTCTAAGGGTCATCTTATTCTGTGCTTGGGATGTTCTCATTCTAGTGTAGCATTGCCTTCTGTTGTTTTCATGAGCAGAAGTAACTAAGGTGGTTCTGGTTCTGTACCAAATGGATATCAAATAACACTCCTAGATCAGACTCACACAGATCATTGCTAGTTACTTTATGCATTAATAACTAAAAAAAAACAAACTAGAAAGTATTTTCTTTTATAAAAATTTTTACTGCAAGATCTCCATGAACTTCCATTGAGAAATGTCTTATCTCTGAGGTGTAGCTGACAGCTGGTGGTTCCATAAAAATTTCTTCTGCCCAAAAGTTTAAGCACTACAGGACATTCAGTTAGGTTTGAAGCTTTTCCCTATGGTTTTTTTTGTCTCCATGCAAAAAGTTCCACTTATTCTTAGACCACAGGCTTAAAAATTGAAGACTTTTTGCACAAGTTTCATCATACTCAATTCATTGATTTCAGTAACTAGTCCATGCAGTGTTTTAGTCTGTCTTTTGGAACCTGAGAAGCATTTTGCATATTCTTCAGAAGAGGCATTAGAGTTTTCTGACCACATCTAAATTTGGAGTCAAGGAGCAGCAAGAGCAAGGTTACTTCCTAAAGGAAAGCAAGCGAGGAGCCAGTTGTAACAACAGAGCTGGAAGAGCATTCATCCCCTAGGCCAACCCCTCACTCTGCTGAGGGGAGCAGGGCAGACACAGAGATGGGGGCCAGGCTATGCCAAGGTGCCAGATCCTCAGGTGAGGATGGTCCCAAGAAGTGGATTCATAATGAGAGTTTGGATCAGGTCACTGGGCAGGTCCACAGTGATGAGGCTGGACTGTCGAGCCAGAGCACCAAGTCCAGGGTTGACTTCTGGATAAAGGTGTTCATTAGTGCTTTTCAATGCCTTTTGAGCTCTACCACTGCAGGTAATACCTCTTATTATTCAAATGCATCTCACAGCAAATAAAAACTAAACCTGTTCTGTTGTTTTCTGGTTTTTTAGATGCTCTATATGTTTATTCTGCATAATTAGACACCATTACATTGGGGCTTTCTAACCTGGTGGCGTATTCAGTGTCACTGAATCAGGGACAACAGCTATTCCGTTATGCTGCACAAGCTCCTCCAATAGCACATTTTACCACTGTCCTGTACTAGTTCAAATTACTGTCTCTTTTTTGTTAGTTGTTTTTTTTTAAACTATCAACATGCTGCACAAATAAAAGGTGTATGTGAATGTTTGTTTATGCTTTGAGATGTGCAATCAAATCTCTTGGCGAGGGCTTAGGATCCCTTGGCAATTTCTTTGAGTCTTCTCGTTGCTGTTGCATCTTTGAATCTTCTCTTTAACTGAGTCAGACCTCCTGATTATCTTTTCCTTAACAAATCACTCATTTCACATACTTAAATTTCTATGTGGTATGACATTTAGAAGTCCTGTCCTTTGCATGTTCCTAGCCTGTAGACTGGCTGTCAAACCTAGAAATGTTTATTATCATTTACTTACTTTATGGCTGTTGATTGTGAATGTGAAACAATCTTTTCTCCCTTTAAAAATTAACTAAACTTTAATGATTATTTTGGCAGTGTTGTTTAAAAATATTCTTATTTTATGTATACTTGCACATTAATATAGGGATATAGGGGCAGGACTTTTGAATTTTGGGTGTGGCCCAGGGGCAAATGACGCCAAGGTGCTTGCTGGGGCCGGAAACTCCTGGCCCTGGTCAGAAATGAAAGGTGGGGATTTCATTTCATGAAAGGAAATTAAATGAGCTTTTGGGACCTGAAATTAATTTTTTAGATTGGCACAATTTGTAAGTCCATAAATATAGAGGAAATATTCAAGAATTGTTACCCAGTATCTATTTTGCTGAAAACTCCTTTATTTGAGTTCAAAGCAGAAATTCAAGTACCAAAGTGTATCCATTTTGGAACTGTCTTAGGCCACTGAACTTTCAGTTGTGGGGAATGTCAGACTGTGCAGCAGGTGTGTATTGAGGGGCTGCAACATATGCTGGCAACATGTGCTTTCCAGTAAATTCATGTTGTAGACAGGAACTTTTAGTTTTATGAGGACACTACACTGCTCTTCCAAAAATCATTGTACAGCACTAGATCTGCCTGGCTACTGCTTTGAAAATACAGAGAGTTTCGTGTATCATGTAATCAGGTCTACTTTTGGCAAAACTACAGACGTTCTGTTTGTAAAGTGCATTGAGTTGTGTTTTTATTTTTATTTATTCTAAATTGTTTCAGATAGTCAAATTAATAGGGAGGAAAATATTTAACAAAAGCCTCCAAACTTCAGCAAAGCTGTGAAGCTATAAGTTAACAAAAAAATCCAACCCAAACAAAACACCCCAAACCAAAGAAACGAAACAAACAATCGAAAAAGCCAAAACCAAAAAACCCAAACCAAAACATAAAAAAGGCTGGACAGTAACCTTTCGCTAAGTCTCCAGACTACACAGCTAGCAGAGATGTGAGGATACTGCAGAGGAAACAGAAGAGATACCAATTACATTGCTCTGGGAACCTTATGCTCCAGCTATTATGTAGGGATGCTGCAGAGACTCACTGCACCATATAAATTTTTTTCTTACATTTAGCTTCCAAGCTGAACATCTTCTGTCCAATGTGAGTCCAAGATTTGCATTTCACTGTGTTACAATTGTCTTTAATTACGTTGCCATAGTTTTTAACATCATGAGGTGGAATCAAATTTTATGACCGCACATGTGTAGGAGACATGAATCAGATCATACCTCCTCTGCACAAGTGCCATCCTCCTTCAAGGAAAAGAATCAGATGAAATCCTTCTTAGTGTCATCTAGCATTAGAAATTAATTAAAATATAGAATATGGATCATAAAGACAGTCATGTACAGAAAATGTTAAGTGTGGAGATCAAGGAAAGTCTTTATACCCTTTTGTTAAAAGGAAAATTTATTTAGTGCATTGGGATTTGCTTTTAAAGGCTACAACTGCCACTAACATTTGATGCATTTTTATCTTGGAATAGTTTGGGTATTTCAGAGCTCAAGATCCAAGTTTACATAGTTGTTTTACAACTGATGAAATCTGAACTGCAAACTTGACATGGTGATATTTGCACTTTAATATTCTGTTGTAGGTATAATCCGCCTGGGCCTCTCTTACATTGTCTGGAGCAGCTTTATGCCACAAGCGGCAAGCAAAAGCCTAATGAATTTAAAAATCCAATCAAAGGTTGCAGGACTAAAGAGTTTTATTCAGATTTTCCCCATGGGATTAGTCTTCTCCCCTGACAGGGGAGACAGTGCTTACCTTCCTAAATTTGCACTGTAACGTGGTGTTGTAGCAGGTTTGTGCCAAAGGAGGCACCCTGTCGGTTGAGTTTGGCTAATTTAAGTGCAACCTACCAGTTCAGGTGGGTTTATGTATCTTTTGTCTGTTTGCATAATAGACACATTTTAACATAGGTCTTTTAAGTATCTGAAATTTAGAAGCTTTTGCAGACTCTGGTTACATAAGACTTTTCCTCTGAGTCAGTTCTGGAGGAATAGAAAAATGCCACTACATTCCTCAAGGGGAAGCGGTTGATCTTTTGAATAAATCCAATGTGGGACGATATTCTAGGAGGACGGGAAATAACGATCTTCACCCCATTCAAAATTAAAGATGTGGGTTCTTCTCACAAAAACATCTTCCCACTGCCACCACTTGCTTTTGCTCGTTCTAACTCTGTGTGCTTTCTAACACTCCTGACTGTACTGGTGGTAAGATCCAGTGTGTTCAGGCCTCAGCTTCACCAGCTCTGGGATGCCGAAATGCGGGGAGGGGGGCAGGTACTATATAAATAGACCAGTTGTTTTACATCAGAGCTGTTGCTCCCTTTAAGGACTGTCGTGCTATCACAGGATTGTATCACACCCCGATGTTGCCTCATGCCTGCCTGGGAATGCCTTCAGCATGGAGAGGGACTTCTTGACAGAGTTGCGAAATCTGCAGTAAGTCAGTGAAAGAAGTGCTGTTAGGGTTTAGGGTGAGGATTGGTCTATGACAATGCAGTGGACCAAGGTACAAAGACACTGGTTCAAGTTTAGTTGATGTTTTACAATTTAGAGCGGAGACAAATGTGTGTGATTTAGAATGTGCAGGGTTTATGATTTCTGGGTACAAATTACCCCTTGCGCCAAGCTGAAAGGCAATACTGTGAAATGAAACACCTCTTCCAATTCATGTGGCAGAAACAGAGGGATTCCATTATTCTTCCTTGTGAGCAATGACATTTTATATGGCATGGGCTTTATAAGGCATTCTTCATATAACTGGAGGTGAGTGTGTAGCTACAGATATGTTACAGTTAATAACTCAGTCACATCCCACATTCCCTAATGAATATTTTCCATGAATGCTGGTTAATTTAATACATCTGAGAAATGAAAATGTGCCTGAAAGCAGCTGAAATAGTCAGAAATGTTTCAGATGTATATAAGGCTTTCTTTGTTTTCCCTTTTGGGTAGAGGAATATAATGTCTTAACTGATGAATAGGAGAATATAAAGATCAGTAATTCACATATTACTAGGTTGTATAAAAACCAGCAAATTATTTTATTTGTACTTGAACTATCTGAAAGAATTTGCTGCTCTTGTTCAGTTGGAAAAATGTTAACCTCAATTTCTGCAATGGATAGGGAACAGAAATCTATTATTGTAATGATGTACCATATATGATCTTGAAATTCTAATGGAACTGTTTAAGTTGACAATTGCAGAGAAATTATGCAATACTGAAGATCAAATTTAACTTAATATGTAACAGATAGGCTGAATTACCTGAAAATTATGACTGAAATAACATCAGCTGGTGTGTGCACAGGCAGTAAAGTAGTCATAGTCGTCTTAGTGGTGAACAAGTCCTAAAGATTTTAGTAAAAATAGATACTAAACCTACTTTCACAATGTTCCATGAAGTCTCAGCTTCCTCTTCATAACAAAATGCTGCATCATTACCATTTGGATTAAGTCATGAAGAAAATCTGAAAACTTTGAAATGTAGACCAGTGATGTGGCATCCTGTCTTTGTATGGACTCTGGACTAATTATTGCCCTACATCTCATAATGTTCTCATGGACATTCAGATTTTCTCTTAAATGTTTAACACAGTTTAAGACAGTGGGAGAGAGCACCATTTTTCAAGCTTTCTGAAAATGATGTCTGTAAAAAAAGAGAAACTCCTTCACTAAATGCATATATATAGGTATATACTATTTCTATTCTTTCCACTGATATTTAGAAAGAATGTCTCTGTCCATTTGCTTTCAGAGATTTCATTGACTGCCAGGACCTAGAATTTTTCCATTTTTGGAGGTCTTGCTGCAGCCTTTCAATGCTTAAAGGATCTTATCAGAAAGACACGTAGAAACATTTTATTGGGGCCTGTAGTAACAGGACAAGAGGGAACAGCTTTAAACTGGAAGAGGGTAGATTTAGACTGGATATAAGAATTTCTAGAAGAAATGTTTAGATTAGATATAAGAATGGAATTTTTTTCCTATAAAGATAATGAATCACTGGCACAGGTTACCCAGAGAAATTGTGGATGCCCCATCCCTGGAAGCGTTCAAGACCCAGCTGGATGGGACTTTGAGCAACCTGGTCTAGTGGAAGGGGAGATAGACTAAGTGACCTTGGAAGATCTCTTCCAACTCCAACCATTCTATGATTCAATGAAAATACAAACTGCAAAGATAACTGAAATACATGTTTTTAATTAGTGCTGCTTGTTTGGGTTTTCTCTGAGGCAGGTTGCAAATACCATAATTAATTGGATTTAAAAAATTAAACGCTTCAGTTGAGCAGCATAGTGGGATGTATGGCACAAACAGGTGGCTGCCTAAGGCAAGGGATTGTTTAAATGTTGTGGGCTGTGAGACATCTGCATAAGCAAACCCACAGATTAGTCAGATCTGGCTGGAAAGCATAAGCAGTCCTCTCAGCTGTAACTTCCTGTCATTAATGCTTCAGAAAATTAGTGAAATGTTTGAAGACAAGAAGTGGCACTACAGATGTGTTATATTAGACTGATGTATATAGCCTGGCCCTTGGAGATACTTGTTCTGTATCACAAAACTATGAAATGTGACCAAACTCAGTGCAGCAGTCTCATCCCTGTAGAGTCAGTTTGTAGTCTGTTACAAGGACATGGACACTGGAGATCCAGACTGACACCAATTAGCACTTGTCGTCAGGATATGTATGTATCCCATGCTTGTGTGTCTCTAGGAGCACTAGGATTACTTAATTGAGCCTGACACTTTTATAGAAAAAGGGCCCAAATCCAATATTTTTAGGCAGCAACTTACTGATGCCAAATTCAGAAACATTTTTTTTTGCCTTTGACAGTGACCTTTGAGAACAATATGTCATTTAAAATTATATAACTCCCTTTCACTTTTTAGTCACTATTGGATCATGTTGTGTTTTTGTTTTGTTTTTTTTCCCAGACTGGAACAAAAGGATTGAATACACGCCTGGCTCTGGCAGCATCCCCTTGTTTCCCAGCATTCACCTAGAAACATGTGATGGGCCAGTTTCCTCAATACACACCACCATTGAATTACAGACCAACTACATTGGAAAGGGCTGCGATCGTGAAACGTACTCAGAGAAATCGCTGCAGAAATTATGTGGTATGAATATGTTTTTCAATTGAGATAATATTTCTCTTTTATTCTTTCCTCTGCTAAAAATACTGCTGTGATAGTGTAGTGAGATTTCAGATATCGTTGGAAGACCATAGGATTTGAAGGGATTTGAATCTCCATATTGCGTTTCAGTGTTCCTGACTCAGCATTCTTTTCTGCTGCTAAGTGCCAGAGTGCAAACAAGCAAAAGGTAAAAGGTAGAAGAATATTTTGGGGAATCACTTGAGCAAAAGTATTTAAGAAACATTAATTTCAGATAAGAGTTTTCCAGGTGGAGCAAAGTTTCCTAATTATTTTCTTTCCTTCCATGCTTTTGAATAACTTGGTGTAAAAGATAGGTACTATATTTGAAAGGTAGATTAAATACTACTGTATATTATCAGAATTTAAGATTCTGTATATGGCAAAGCAGTAGCCAGACGTTGAACCATTTATCTTTTGGTTTTTGAGATCTGCTGTCTCTCCTCCTCTAAAATACTGTCTTCTTAAGCCTATGGAACACTGATTGTCATCTTCTCCAAAATGTCTCTTTCCCTGTCTCCTGTCTGAGCTACAGTAGCAATTGTACCATTTTTTCCACTTCAATACTTCAATTGTTGTTTGGGGTGCGCTGGTATGGGGCTTACGTTTACTTTGACAACCGCTCAGCAGTGTTGCAAATATGTCAGCGTCGATATACTAGCCTTTAACACACATTTTTTTAAATGAGAATTTTCAGCCAGACTTACCAAATTACTGAAAAGGGAGAGATAATTCCCAGGGAAAAATAGTTTGTGGTTATGGTTACCAATCACCAGGGCAATGTGAGATAAAGGTGAGGGAGAGTAGAAGCATCGTCACAAAATCTGAATATTTTAGACTTGAGAATTGCTAAGTTAAGATGACAGAAATAATCATAATTTTAAACCTGCATCTTTTTCCAGCTGACTAGGATCCTAGAAAAGCAGATGAGAACCCATCTGCCAAGAGTATGCAACTTCATCATGTTAATGACATTCAATCTGTGAGGCTGAGCAAGACCTGATTTCATAAGATACTAACATTTAAATAAAAATAGGTATGTTATAGTCATTCAGAGCAGATCACTACACACGGAACCAAACCACCAAATTATTATCTTGACATAAACTAATAATTGCAGCTATATCCAACAATATTATCATTTTAAGTATAGGCAACTTCAGGTGATGCAAAATTCCTTACCTGAGGAAGGTTGGAGGTTGTGCAAAGTCTAGGGGGTTCATTTTGCAGAACATGGCTTGACTGCCTTAACTGCTGACACTTGAGTATTACAAGAGAATTACAAGTCTTCTGAATAAACCAGATGATTCCCAATAATAGACCAAGCATAATTCATTGACTACGAGATATATAGGGCTAAGCTGGTAAAAGCAGAATGATCAAAAGCACTGTCAATGCCATTGTAGAAGCTGCAGGCAGCACCTGAGCAGGTGGACAGAAGCAACTGCTGAACTTCCAGTTTTTGCTCAGTATATCCATGAAGGAACAGAACAGAAAGCACTCGAGAAAATAGATAAGAGTATAAAAGCGTATGTAAATGGGGGGAAAAATTCTTACTGCTGAAAGAATATTTTTGTCCAAGTTTTCCATATCTTCATAGAGAACAGATATAGTAGAAACTTGTAATAGGACTTTGATGAAAAGGTTGTGAGTGACAATGCACTTTACATCAGAATTGCATTTAGACTGCCCTGCAGTTTGGCATTTAGTATTACTGTCCTTAATGTAGAGAGAACTCTTAGGAAAGCAGGTTAAATTATTTCTGGAAGATTTTCTCACAGAAATTACCTTATTGCAACTAATTTCTGGATGATAAAATCCTTTGAAAATGAAGAAAAACCTGATTTTTTTTTCTAGCAGTCAAGCACTGTGCAATTGCAGAGTGCAGAACTGAGTGATCTCAGACAGATCTGTACTGTAGAAAATGCAGGACTCTCTATAAATAAAGATCCAGTTCATAAATCCTGTGCTCGTTTCTTCATTTATCTGTTGAAAGTCTGGAGAATGCAGATGCTGAGGACAGTTCATTTTAATGGTTTAAGTGTGATTTTCAATAACCCAGTGATTTGCACTCACTTGGACAGTCAGGATAGGCAGCTTAAGTGATTGAATTACACTTGAGTCATTTTAAAGTCAAGGAGTGATTAGTGTTGTGCCTCAAAGCATTTTAGTAAGCATTTTTTCACCTTGTCATCGGACAATAATAAAAAGTAAAGACTGTCTGAAAGACACAATTTGGACTGCAAGCACATATCCAGAACAAATCACACTAAATCCACAAATTGGTTAAGAAGTCTAGAATCTGATGGGAAGATGGGTATGGTGCTCTCTTCTTTCCCTCTACATGTAGGTAAAGTAGAAAATAATGGGATTGCTGATTCTTGCATATGGCAGATGGGAAACTGAACCGCAGAAACACTGAGTACTAGATTCAAGCCCATGCTCCAGAGGAGATCCTACCCTCGCTCCTTTATCCTGGGTTGTGTAGCTTTGCAAAAGGCTCAAATAAAGATATTGATCTTCTCAAAAAATGTAATTTGGGATTTGGCTGATGAGCTTCCAGCTAAGCCAGCAGTCTGGTCCAACTGAGCCAGCAGCATCACTATGAGCTTCTCTTGGCACAAAGTTTGAAGCCCAGACGTGCAGGATTGGAAGAGGAGAAAACAAGCACTTTAATATGCAAGGGGTGCCTTGGAGGTCTCAGTCCAAAACTGTACTTGTTGTAGTGGCTCCTCCATTATTCTGGAAACATTTTAGAAGAAAATGGGCATCAGCCACTACATTTTGGAAGAGCACTGATCCAGTGGCCTGGCAAGACTGTTCTGGGAATGTCTCCAGATGCATCCTGTTTGCAGTGCTCCAGGTCTGTTTGTGTACATGGCTGAGCAGCTTGGGACTCTGGCTGGATTTATTAGGATCAAAAAAGCATGATTTATTCCAGCTAAATCTCTCAAGCACGTAATCCAATGGTTTTTCTCAGGTCAGGATTAACACACACTAACAGGATGAGATTCCAAACTAACCCATGAACCTCAACAAAAATATGGGCAGATAAAGCAGAACCTGTTGAGCTTTGTGCTGATTACCCAAATTTCTCTTACACAAGTCTGATCTTAAGTTGGGAAAATAGTTTACCTGGGCACCTTGACAGGTTGGATGGGGCTAGTGGAAGGGGTTGGAACTAGATGATATTTAAGGACCCTTCCAACACAATCCATTCTATGTTTCTGTGAATATGAGAGAATTCCATTTTGAAGTTTCCCCTCAGGTTAATTCTAATTCAAAAAATAGGTCATTCCAAATTTTTGTGGCAAGGGTAGATAGAATGAGTGAGGGATGAAGCTTCTTTGAGCCCATAATTTACATAATATAAGCTCATTTAAATGTATATGTGCTCCTTCTGTAAGAAAATTCAGTGAGAAAATTACAATTTTTCTTGCGTCCTGGGCAAACACTTTTTTTATTATTCTTATTTTTAGTGGCATTAATTAAAGAAAAAACCCCACAGTTTGTTACAAATTGTGCCATATAGATAAACTAAGATTAATGTATTCCTGTTGATAACATCTGTGTATTAAGCAATACAGCGTGGTGTATTATCCAGAATTACAATTTATAAAATAAATACGCTTTGTGTTCAAACTATAAGCACGTAGGTATTAGGCTTGATATTGCTACCACTTCAAAACAGCCTCATTTTACAGTAATACATTTGGAAGAATTTTCCAAGACATTCAGTTCCTGAGTGGCATGACTGTTTTCATATCACTAATATACTTTTTAAAAAATCCACATGATCTGTTTCCACACGCTCTGGGCTTAAAATTGTGCACTCCTGCAGAGAGTTGGGATCTTTTTTCTCTCCTTGAATGCTGAAGGAGGGATGAATATCTTAGTAGGGGATTTTTATGCAGTCACGCTTTGTTCACCATATTCTTACTTGACAAAGCATCAACGAGAATACGAAGACTGTGCATGCTTTTTACTCTTGGAATCCTATTTTCTGCTAAGTGCTGTCTTTCCCGAGCAAGGTAAATGCTCTGAGTAGCTCCTCATGTGTTTTTAATAGTTTCTGACAGTTGTTAAGCTGTAAGAAAACACAGAGCTGTAAAGAATAGTGCTATTTTATCAGGTCTTGGCACCACAGTGTTTTCCGTCCTGTCTATCATCAGACAAGAACACACGGAGTTACAACCATGAAGTACGTGCTAGAAACTAGTCTTAAAGCGAAATTAACTGTTTTAGGGTGAATGTTCTGTATGTTTTGACATTCATACCAACATTTTAGTAAATATCTTTGTCTGTCTACTGGACATTATGTGATTTTTCCTGCATTCATCCCCATTGTACTGCATTTTACAACGCATCATCCCCAGGATGTATCTTCATGCTCTCAGGGAGGGAAGATAAAACAGAAAATCTGCTTTTAGTCTTACCATTTCTTGACATAACTGAAAGAAAATCATAAATGAATGTTAGAAAATTATGAAAATTTTCAAGAAAGATAACTTTAAAGTATTTTATATAATTTTTCATGCAATAGGTTTAGTCTAGAAAATTCTTGCTGGTTTATGATGGTTGGTATTTTATAATGTTTGTGTGATTTGGCATTGAAGCTGGTAGGACCATTTGGGTAGTAATGTAAGTGGTGAGAATCAGAATCCTGGCCTGTATTAAATTAATTTTCACATCTTTTTCATTAATCTCTCATTCTGCTACTCATTTAATGTAATTTGCAGGAGCTTCCTCAGGTGCCATTGACCTATTACCATCTCCAAGTTCAACATCTAACTGGACGGCTGGGCTTGTCATGGATAGCAATGACATCATTTTTAAATTTGATGGAAAACAAGGAGCCAAAATCCCAGATGGCATAGTCCCAAAAAATTTAACTGATCAATTCACCATCACGCTCTGGATGAAACATGGACCTAGTCCTGGATTAAGAGCTGAGAAGGAGACTATTCTCTGCAACTCTGACAAGACAGGTGAGTCTGTGTATTGAAAAAAATGTTATGCAAAGGGAATATCAACGTTATTAGTGTTACCGTCTCATCTCATCTAATTTGATCTGAGAATGAACTTCCTAAACTTGAAAGGTGCCAGTTTAAGCATTGATGACCTGATAGCTTATTGAGGGGACTGATGACTAACTAAGTAACACTGGTTCTGTTCTTGAATAACACAGCTATAGAACATGCTAAGTTGGAAGGAACCCACAAGGATCTTTGAGTCTAACTCCTGGCCCTGCACGGGACTATCCCCAAGAGTAACATGTGCCTGAGAGTATCATCCAAACACTCCTTGAGCTCTGTCAGGCTTGGTGCTGTGCCCACGACCCTTGGGGAGCCTGTTCAGTCCCCAACCACCCCCTGGTGGAAGAAGCTTTTTCTGATACCCAACCTTCCCTGACACAACTTCAGGTCATTCTTTAAGGTCCTGGCCTTTCCTCTTCCCCTCAGTAATGAGGTCTCTCCTCAGTCTCCTCTTTTCCAGCTGAAAACAACAAGTGTTCTCAGCTGCTCCTCACATGCTTCCCCTCAAGGCCCTTCATCCTCATTGCCCTCCTTTGAACCTCCTCTAAAGTCTTAATATTTTATAGGAATATAAGTCAATTGTTTTGGTGTCATGTTGTTTGGTTGGGCTTTGTCTTTTATGTGTGCAATGCATTCACACACATTCACGTGAGCAGAAGCGCTGATGCTGCTTCGGGTCACTGACAGTGTCGGTGCCTCTTTTCAGAGATGAACAGGCACCACTACGCCCTGTACGTGCACAACTGCAGACTCGTGTTCCTGCTGCGCAAGGACTTTGACCAGGCCGACACTTTCCGTCCTGCTGAGTTCCACTGGAAACTCGATCAGGTACTGTGGTCTTGTCTTATCTGTAACCCCCTCTCGAAATCATGGAAAGCAACCCCAATCCCACCATAACTCCTTGGGAAATCTGAAGTTTGTTGCAATTATGCTGCAACTTGTAACTGCTACGACTCTAATTGGAAGCCACATCAAAAGAGATAAATAAGTTAACTTGGTTGAGTCATTTTATACAGTAGGGGTTTTAATTGCATCTTTTTAAATGGTAAGTAGAGGTTTATATCCTTCAGTAATGGATAGAGACATGATGTGGCATACAGTTCCCTAAAAGATTTCCCTTTATCATTTTTAAAAAATGTGCTTTATCAGCATAATTGAAGTGATGGAAACCTTTTCAGTAAGAGTTTGCTGACACAAAGGCGTTTGTAATATAGTGTAAGTCTAATCTGCAGACTTCTTTTATCTGCTGTGCTGTGTGTAATTTCTCCTTTTTATTAAGAGTATATCACAAGAAAGTGGTTATTAAAAAGATAAGAGTTGCCTTTCATAGTTTTATTAATTCTAAGCATGATAAGGATCATTTGGATGAAAGAAGACTTCAGCAAAGTAGTATTTTCTCAAAGCAAGTTTTTTCATATTGCTGAGTCTAAACTATGTTATTGAAGATGGTAGATATACGAATGTTTACTTTCCTAAAACAACTTCTAAATTTATTTTGATTATCAGGTGAGTGTGGTAAGAAAGCATGTGATGGTCACAGCACTCGCTTTGCTTTTACACTGACCAGTTTGGAATCAGTTTCTGCTGTGCTTGATTAGAAATTTTACAATGTCTCAGAACAAATTTACAGTGAGTCATATTGAAGGCTGCAAGTCAGGGGTAACTGATGTCACCTCAGATGATGCTGTTCTGAGTACTGAAGATGGATTTGTATTTCTCAACTTTATACTCAATGTTCAAATTAATGATAATACAAAGTTTGTATGAAGTATTTTGGCTTTGAAAATTTAATGCAGTCAACGTCTATAACCTTAAAGTAAGAAAAAATCAATATCCTCTCAATAAATGAAAGTTTGTGTAACTCATGTAATTTGGCTGTGAACCTTCCTAACTACTATTGAAAACTCCTACATGATGGAAACTAGAGAGAGAAAAGATATTTTAGGTCACGTGATTAATTTGTTTTCATTCAGCTACTGTCAATTGATTTCCACACAGTATTTTCTACTGTTCTTTCTAGCTGAAAAAGAAAGTAAGATGAAAGTATAAATAAAGTTTTTTATGGGTTATGTGACCAGGCTTCCATGAAGATAAATTTATATTCTCACAGTGGCACTGTTGTAAGTTTTGTCATGAAGGGATCTCATAAAGATTGCTTCTTTATCTCTTTTTCATGCTCCATCTAACCTGTATGGTAGAGTAAATTAAAAGAAACTGAAAATAAAACATATGTGAATAATGGGCTGATAAGGAACTTGTGTGGTTTTGAAGACAAGGCAGTCAGAATTTTTCACATCAAAGTAGTAGAATTGTGGCTTCTAACTATATACTCAGAATGGGCTACCTTAGAAAGCGCAGGAGATTTTAAAACCACACCAAAAAGGAAGTTAGGATCCCACGCAATAGGAAAAGAAGCTAGGCTAGACTTCGAAAAGTAGATTAAGTGCTCTACACACTTCTGAAAATCTACCAGTTGATTTTTTTGTATGCTTAGATACTGAAATACCTCTGAAAGTCTTACCTTCAGAACAGTTCATTCTGTAGTGATATATCCTCAGATTACTTGTTGTTTTTTAAGAGAAAAGCCTGGGAATTAGGCTGTACCTAACTGCTCTCCATGTTTTCACCCTCTGCACTGCATGTGATCATACTGTAGATGGCATTGCACATATGACTCTGGAAGGCAGTACAACGGTTGCTACCAAGCACAGCCGTAGTACAGTAAAATGTAGCAGAGCACTTTATTGCTGAGCTCACTTTATGAGTGCAACAACAGTCCATAGCTTGTTTTTGCTGAGAGGAATCTGGTGACCTTGGAATACGGTGAAGCATGAACATGTGAAATCATTTATCATTCTTACTGCGGAACAGTAAAATTTATGATACCACCTGCTTTGGGCTCCATCTACTCCACAAGACTACTCACTCTTTCAAGGCACTGACCAAGAATGTGAACTTATTGTCATTGCAAGTTTAATTTAATATTCTAGCTCTCATTCCTGTGGTGGGTATGCAAAGCACATATCTCCATTGCAGACCCCATTCTTGTCCGTGCAAGGATCTGCATAATGTTTTATGCAGTGCATCTGAAGCCTTGTTGTACCACATGACCATTATGAGAAAAACCTTGACACAGTAGTGGCTGCCAAGTTATGTCTGGGAAGACTGTGTCTTTATTTATAAAATTAAGGATTTATTTCCAGTATGGCTTTCACTGTATTTAGCCCTGTTTGTCGCATTAGACTGAATGGCCTTTGCTAGGTGAGTGCCATAACCCTGGGCGCATAGGTGTCTTTTATGTCTGCAAAAGGTGCTAATAATCAGAGCAGAGTTTACCCTGAAGGTATCCTTACAAACTTGTAAGAGATGCTTCAAAAAAAGAATTTAGATAGTTTGGGCCGTTTTCCTGCTTTCATCCTTTTGCAAATTAATTGACTTAGTTGTGAGAGAATCCATTAGCAGTAATCTGGAAGAGACGGAAAGACCCCTGTTAAAGGGAATCAGTCAAGTCTTTAATGATAGGTAGTAAAAACTGTGGTTTCCCTCAACAGCTACAGTAGTTGCCTGAGTAGAAATGATTCTTTCCTTTTACTTATTCCTATTTCCTTGGAAGTGCAGTTGTTTCCTTTGTTTCAGAACCATGACCTTTTTTATTGAGTTTCCCATGCAAAGTTTTAAATTGAGTATCATGATGTTTGTCAACTTTGTCATTTCTTTTCTCATATTTAGCTATTAGACACTTTTTAAACCTGAGAACCTATTACAAAAATGTTTTATTATCAGAGTCAGTAAAAAGCACCTAAATCATCATCTACTTGTCTCAAATGGGGAGAAACATAGGTGTGATTTTAAGTGAATTATTTAGGCAGCCAAATATACATTTGGGCCATCTAAGAACATATAAAATATAAAAGCTGTTTCTTGGATAATGACCCGAGACATTCAAGCATTTGATGATAGGGGAAAATGTAATATTAAATAGGGCAATACACAGTGTATTTCACACTCTGTTCATGGTGGATATTGTATTTTTCATACAAATATGAGGACAGTCAAGCCAAAAGATATTTTCCTTCCCCTGAATCAATAGAATAGGAATATTTTTTATTTTTTTTTTAGTGGGAGAAGGCATCGGAGCCAGACATGAACAATTTTTTCATGTACTTATTTTTATTCACAATGGAAAATTATTTTCAGGATATTATCACCCTGAAAATAGTCTTCCAGCTCGTGAGAAAAATTGGTATTGATCCCATTAAAAAACAGGGAATGCGCTGCACGATCTGGAGTCATTCTAAGTCAGTAAAAAATAAATAAACATGCAGAAAGTTACTGTTTCTTTTCTAATATGAGATAAATTGCTTTGAATAATCCAAAATAAACCTGCAGTGCTTTTCATTGTGGGAAAGCCACAAACAATCCCTTTTATAACAGGAACTATAGAAAGAGGTTTAGATAAATCTGAATATGGTGCATTCTGTGTCTGTGTAGCCACTGAAGGATCAAGGCAAAGCCTCTATTTGCATTTAACCCTTCACTGGCCACACACACAGTAGCATCTTCTCCCCGTAGGAAGCAGCCATGTCTAGTCAAGCCCTAGAACTGAAATTCCCAATCAAGCTGTGATGTGAAGGTGAACAATCACATTTGCTTGCTTGCTTGTTTGTCGGTTGTTTCTAATATTTATATTTTACATTGTCCCTAATTTATCACTTATGCCACCAGAGTTTGTACAAAACATGCACAAGCTGCTTGGAAAATGTTGCTGAGGAGCAAGATCTGTTTCTTGGGCAATTTCCTAGGGCCTCTCTTTATCTTTCAAGAAAAAACAGGTTGGCTTTGGAGCATTCAGGTGGGGGTTTAAGCATTTCACAAAGGTAGGATTGACATCTTTATCCTTCCAAATGTGGGTTAGGAGAAAAAAAGCCTGTGCTATCAATAAATTTCTTTATTTATGTGCATGAGCTGTTTATTTCAGCCTTGGAACCATGGTTTCTGGATGCCTGTAGTTCAGGAAGAAAGTAGTATTGTTTTTCCATTGATTTACTCACCACATCTGGGTAGTCTCTTGGCAATGTCAAAGGCATATGTTTAAGCATATGATGAGAAATTATGTAAAACTGCAAAACTGATCAGCTTTTCTGGTTATACAGTTAAAAAATAAACACAGGACGCTGCCTAACCATAGTCATCAAGTGTTACTGAACTGACATCTTTGCTTGATGCAATTTAGTGACAAGAAAGGTGGATTATAATAGAATTATTTCATCATGAATGAACTACAGATCTAATTTACTAAGACACACAGAAGTTACAGCATGACAGCACAAAGACATGCTGCAGCTACAGTACATAATCAGGGTTTTCAGGTGCTTTTATCTGTCAGGATGATTAAGCAATTTCATTATTTAAAGTTGTAATTAAGCCATTTGTATTTTTGAAACCCATTGTGAAAATTAGTATTACACATTACTAGTTTCAAGGCTACAAAAGCAGCTCACAGCCTGCATGTAAATTAGTTTGCAAACTCTTAGAGTGTTGTCATAATGCAAGGTGAATATACATTATGTAGAAATGTTTGTATTTGTAAGCTGTTTTCTTTTCTGATGCAGTTATTTTTTTTGCACCCAATAAGACAGGAGAAAGAAATCCTCATGCTGAATGTGACAGATCAGTCTGATGAAGCTTATCATAAGAGGTTGGTAGACATGAAATACCATGACCTGACAAGGAAAACTTTTTTGGCCAATATCTAAAGCAGATTTAACAGCAAGAGTCATTTGCACAGCTCAAGAACAAGTACTGGATTAAGAAGAGCATATTAGTTATGGGAAATTCTGGCAAATGCAATAAAATAGTAGATCACATCATGGTCAGATTCCAGTGAGCTCAGTCTGCCATGCTTAGAAACGAAATGGAAGTCCTCCATTTGCGTTGTTGTCCATAAATCCAACTTTTGATTAGACTAGGAGGCAGAAATTAAATTCTTTGAAACTGCAATTTCCATTAAAAGCAAAGTAGAACTTGATCTACTAATCTTCCGTTTCTGTACTTCACTCACTAAATTTTATTTTATTATATGCGTTATTTAAAATTGTAGTGACTGTACGTGGTGCAATCTTGGCAGAGAGAGGTGAACTTCATAAACCCTCTTAAAATTCCTTCCAGCCTTACGTATGACTGTCTAAGTGGTGCTTAATGTTCTAAAAATATATTATTATGGTTGCTAATGGTTAATAAAACTTCTATCAGTAATTTGTCATATGAAAGTAACCATATAAACAACTCCACACCCGAGACTCTAGGAGTCATTTAGCTGTAATATGGATTTATCAGTTCTTACTGTATGGCTTCCATAGATCATTGAAATCAATATTCTTATTTAGAGAACTCCTGGGATGTATTAGGAATGATTTTGGTGGATAAACCAAATGTTTGGTTCACATGATTTTGAGGAAAGGTCAATTTAACTTTTCATAAAGAGCTCTACGTTTTAAAAAATATTGATTGTCTTAAGACATAGATTTAACCAGACTTTAGAAGAATTGATATCTATTGACCATATTGAACTTTTAGGATAGTAGTGTGTTTGTTTGCAGCAGAAAGTGAAAAATTCTTGAGAGCTGCATTAAGCATCTGCAGAGTTTATAAGCCAGTGCTTCCACTGGTGTGAATCTGCTCTTTTCAGTGCAGCTGCTCCTGCTCTGGCTGAGAATCGAAACCTTTGCTTTCTTACCAAATGAATGTTCTCCCTGAAGGAATAAGGAGAACATCAGCAGATCAGGATAACTGTGCAGGTTTTTAGTTCAGTGCCACCAATTACAAATGTAGTCTTCAAGTTGTTCTGGTGTTTGTGAGCTTTCCCAGAGCAATGCAGAGCCAGGGCTACTTTGAAATTTAACATTAACCATCATCTCAGCTCTGCTTAGGTTACAAATAATTGGGCATCCATTTATAGTTTTATAGTAGTATTAGCGCTGGCTAGAAAATGGAAGTCCTTATGAATAATGTCATGACTTAAAAGCATTTTTTTACATTAGAGTTGCATATTCTTTGTAGGAAACGAACCCTACAGAAACTTACTAGGAAGGCAAAAGCAGGATCCTCACCTGAATTTTCCTTTAGCAGAAGTTGTTTTCACATGGAAGTCTAGGTGAAACTTTAATGTTGAAAAATTACAACTTTTTTGAATCATAATTTCAAGATAGTTCCTGGCATTCTTTGGTATTGTTATTGATAGCTGTTATGATTTTTAGTTTTTGGGAGTTTTTAAGTGTTTGCATATTAAAGCAGTAACAATCCTCCATCAGCAAGTAAATTTCCCAAAAGAAACATCCCTATGACACAGGTGTTGCATCATAACACCTTCCAATTTTAAAATATCCTTACAGCAGCCAGTTAACCCTAATTTACTCATTCAAAGACAGACAAAAAACTGCAGACTGATATCACACTGCTCTTCCTAAATGGATTCAAGGTACTTAAGAGTTTTACTGGCTATTTTCAAGCAGTTATTCAGAATCCAAGGTCTTTCTAAATTATTTTCTGGTCTTAGAATGATTCTTTTATTACCAAGTCAGTCTTTTCCCTTTCCATTTGTTTATTCCAATTAACCTGTGGACTCAAATTTGTTCAGAGGAATTTACCATTGTTGTTGTAATTGGATGCATGGCCTGCGTGGCATTTTCTATTTTTGTAAATGGCCTCACTCTCACTGAGGCACCTCTGCTGACATCCCTGGATTTGGATGCACTTCTGAGTAAGGAAGGATTTGCTGTAGCACCCTGTGGCCAGCACAGAGACCCTGATTCCAAATTCAGTCTTCATTTTCCATGTGCTGACTATTTAACCAAATGTGCCTGATTTAATGAAGACTCTTGCAGTAATTTCTCACCCAGTGCTCAGCTAAAGCAAACAGAAGCAGAGCTGAAATCACAGTTAAGTGTATTACAATTCAAACAGAAAATTCTGTTATTAATCTAACTCCAGTGCACATGCAATGGAGACCATTTGTCGTGTGCAGAGGTGACAGGAGATGTCCAGTTTCCTTCAGGTAACTGCTAAAAGGAACCTTTCTGAATGTCAGACTTGGATTCCTTGCAGAACTCTTCTTCCTTTCCTTGAGTCACTTTCTAGTTCAAGCAGACCAATTGTATTTTGATTTCAGAAATACACAGCCTTGAACTGGTCACCTAAAATTCACCTGTGGACTTAAGTATTTCAGCCGTTAAGGTGGTTTCATGTCCTGTAAAGCTTCCACATGAACTGGTTTGGGTCTATTATACTTTAGGAGAGCATATTGGACTTTTTGTCCTCAATATTCAGATGTTGCTCTTTTTTTTTTTATTTATCTTTTTCTTTAAAAATGTTATCTGCAATTTTGAAAACACACACTTGAGCTATTTGGTAGAACTAAAATTGTAAATTTTTGACTCTTTTTTTTTTTTTCCTCCTAGAAGAACCTGTGGTCCCATTTCTAGCAATAGTAACTTCATTTTACAAATGTGTCTGTAATCCAGCAGCCATTTTCCATTCACCAAAACATGCTTCACAGGGAAAATTTCAGCCAGCTCAACTGTGAATAAATGTTTGAACCTTGAAATAATTACTTTAACGAGATCCCTAAAAATTTAAGGGTCTGGGCTACACTGATACTGAAAATTTCTTCCCACAGTCTATTTGTTTCATGTCTCTGATGTCAACCCAGAACCACTCTGGGATGCAGACCCTCAATGCTGACTGTTTCCTCCCAGAAAAGCAGTATGAACATGATCATGGTTAGTACTGAAAGCAAGCTATATGTTGACTAAATAACATTCTCTGACAAAGTCACAAATATAGCTGATAATTAATTACCTCGGTGTGGTATATAACATATAATCAGCCTGTCTGCAAAATGCCAGCTCTGCAATTAAAGTCCCCTTTCAGTAAAGAGACTATGCGTAATATTTTGGTTGTATAATCTGACTTCTCCCTGAGTATAAATACAGAAGGGTGGATACATAGCCATTCTTTGCTTTACAGAGATTATTAAGGTAGACAGCTATGACTCACTGCCACCGTTTAGCTATGTTGCAAACAAAATAGCGTTTGGTTTCTCTGCATTGTGTCCTAATTGCCTGCTGGAAGTGAAGTAAATCCACCACTAACCCCTGTGGAGAAGGAGCCCCTATTTCTGTTGTGTCCTGCTGCTTCTGTAGGCCCCTCCGTCTCAGACTGCAGAAGTATTCAAAACTGTTATAGTGGTTGTCTCCATGGGATTCACACCAAGTGATTCTCTGGAGATATCCTCTCAATTAAATGTGAGAGTTGCGTAAGAGCAGGAATTCTTTCATCTTGGTTTTGCAGTGTCCACCTTCAACACAGTAAACATGTTTCAAGTAAATCACCTTTCCCAAAATGTGGAAATTGTGAAAGGATGTTAAATGCCGGTGTTAGCTGTATGTTCCTTTGCTGGGAGTTTAAAGCTACCCTTGCAAGCAGTCTCAACACTTCTTTCAGAGATGAGAAGCCTTTGAAGATGGATTTGCAGGTGATGGAAAGCCCTCAAAGAGCCAGCAGTACCACTGCCCAAAGCAGGGGTCTCCAGTTCAGGGGAGTCTTCAGGTGGGCTTTCTTCTGTGTGCGGGCTAACCTGGGAATCCTGGTGTTTTCCGGATGGAAAATGAGAACTGAGGTATAAAGTGTGGGTGTTTATTTAATGAATTAACACCAGTGCATAACATTTCCTGTGGGATTTGAATCAATAAGCAGAGTCTAGCCCTTTGGTCAAACAAAGCGAGTGAGGTGTATAGGTGGGTTGTATGAGAGGGAGGGGACAGGAGGTCTCTTCAAAAGGTGTTTTCAGAACTAGGCACAAGTGTTTGCCCTCAAGAGCAAACAAACCTCAACTGGCTTGTTTTCTTTGTCTCTGGGGTCTAGTTTGCATTAATCACACTCTCTTCCTAACATCCAAAAAAACCAAGCATTGTATTTTTTCAGACACCAGCAGCAAGGGAAGGATATATCATCCTATTCTGAACAGTGACAACCTCCTTTTTCTTAGTGCAACCTTCTTGTGCTCAGAGAGAAATAAAAGACCCAGTTGCTGAATACCCTCAGGAGTGTGGCCAGACCCCTCAGTTGCCTAAGTCTCAGCCCTTGGAGCACCATGCAGTCAAGATGCCTGATTCAAATGTAACCTTTAACTTTTGAGTATTAGTATTTCAGTCAGTTTTCTGGAAAGCAAACTAAAAAAAAAAAAAAAGAAAACAAAACAAACCAGTATATAAATATTTGAAAGGTAATTGTAAAGAATAAGAAGACTTGTTTTGACATTCATATTATTTTTTTATTATCTTTTAGTTAAGCCTATGTTTTACTTATGTATTAATATAGTGAAAAGTATTTCCTTAGTTTTCTAGCAAATAATGTGTGTTTCAGGAGGCTGGTTAAATGGATTTATGACCACAATTCCACTCGAAGACTGAGCCCTCCACGAAAAAAAAGTTCATTGCAAATCTCTTAGTAGAAATATCTAACAGGCAGAATCCCTGCATGTATCATCTAAGAAGAAGGCAGATCCTGGAGATAGAGAAAGTGATTTAAATTCCAGATAAGATTCAAAGATGAATGATGAGGCCTCATGAGTGAAATAAAGTAGAATTCTATGTAGGCTGTCTTGAAGTAGGAGTAAACTCATTTCAACTGTCTTTGAAAACAGTTTGTTCAAAAGCCCGCACTTCTGTTCAGTTTTGGAAAGGACATTAATAATGCAGGAATGTAAGACTAACATAATTTAGGCCTCAATGTATACGAAAATGTTATCCCCAATCTCTTTGGTTACTTGCCATTGATGTTCTCGTGAACATAATTTTTACCATTTGGAAATAGTTTCACACTATGTAAAAGTATTAATAGTCAAAATTCAAAAACTTAATGGAAAACTTGAAGTCTGATATCTGGCCTCAGACCATGAAACAAATGAGGTATTTGGGCTGTTTCAGGTAGGAGGTCAAAGGATCTGGTGGTTTTCATAATTTTCCATTATTCTTATTTGTTAAGTGGCAAATGTGTTCTGTTTGTGAATAATTTTCAAAGGCTATCTCCTGAAGCCTTTGCATTTTTTAATCTCTGATCATAAGTATAGAAATTTGGATATATAACATTCATAGTAGTTTCTGTAAATAGAAAATTTATACTGACAAATCATAGTATAGATCAATATCTGGCATATAAATAAAATAAGCCCTTTAAATTTAGAAACAGATAATTAAATTTGTAATGTTTATTCTGGCTAAGGTTTTGGTTGCTCTTTTTTATTCCTCAGATTCAGGTAGATAATGGCTGATTAAACTTGATCTTAAAAAAGTTTCCATGTTTCGTTATTAGGTAGAAAGTGCATTCATCTAGGAATATTGATCATTCTTTCCATTTAGGAAAAAACCAGTTTTTCTTCCTGATAGGACCAAGGAAATATTTCATTGAGCCTGACAAGCTGCAGCTTTCATGGTAGGAGCTATAATACCTCTTTCTTTCCTTTCTTTTCCTGCTCTCCTCAGCTGTGGATTTCCAAGGGCAAATCCATGCTGTCAGCTGCCATGCTGTGTTTACAAAGCAAAGTTCTTTGCATTATCCTTAATAGTTGAATTTATTCTTTTATTTGTGCAGGTAACTTATTTGCGGAATGTTGATATGGGCTGTAAATAAATGGCAGTAACTGTCATATTTACCCGAGCCCCTTACAAAGACCATCAGTGTAACTTTCCCATTTAAAAGGGAAAACATTTGGGAAGCAGTGAGTGTGTCCAATAGAATACTGATTTTGGTTTTTCTGCTAAAAAGTCATGATTGGGTGGGATTATCTTTTGAATAAAATAGACAAAGAGCATAATTTAAGTTCCCGCATTAATGGAACTGTGATATTATTACAATTTGCATCCATAAACATAGCATGTGGAGGAACTGATCAAATGCTAATCTTTGTTATAAAAATCTTGTAGGGCTCATCTTCTGGCTTTGCTAATAGAAGGAGCTTCCACTGGCCAAATGTCAATTTACAAAGAAATTCTTTTGTCGATACTGATTTATCACGTGAATGTAAAACTTTTCCAAATAATTATAAAGAGAGGCTGATGGCTTGTTTGAAAAGAGCATGTATTAGCATTCTTCCGTGTTGTTTTCACATTATTTAAGCACTTAGAATTAGTTAGAGTTAGTTAAAATTAGTTTGGGACTGTAGATTGTGTTCCTGGCTGATGTGAAGAGGGTGGCAATTTTAGAGCATGGACTTATAGGGTAGCAATGTTTGGTGGGACCTTTATCTGTTGCTTTATTCTGTATTACTGACTTAGCTAATAACTAATACCAATTAGCTAATTGCAAATAATGTGAATGATTTGGTAAAAATTCCTTCTATAAATTATTGAGGGGTTTTGGTACAGATTTATGAACCTCAGCAATAACCTTTTTATTACACAGTATCTTAAATGGGTCCTTTTTCTCCTAAGTTTAGCGGCATCCATTTGTATACTTTCTCATGAAATACAGAAAGTACCTGTTTCTGTAAGATATTTGCCAAAACGCTTTTTGTGTATCTTCTGTATTTTCTAGCAGGAATTGGAGAGGAAATGGCATGTATTCCACACCACCAGTGTATATTTAGGTCTGTGCAGCACATGTTGAGCTCCTATCCAAGACCTCAGCCTTTTCTAACCTGACAGCATTATGTGGATTTTCCCAGCATTTAATGCTGCAAATATGAGAGTACCACACTTTAGACATCTTTTGGCATTTAACTTAGACATTGTCTTGTTTGAAAAATTGTGCTAAGCTTTATATCAGAGTGAGGACTGGAAAGCTTGTTGTGATTGTTAGGACTGCGCAAGGTGCACTTAGATAATGCAGGGCTGTCTTTTTTCCTGTTTTGCTGAGATGTGGTTGTAAAATGGTTTAATGCTCTGTGCAGCTATTTTAACTCAGAATTTGAACTTTTGTCATTGTAGAATGAGTGTCAACAGATGGTAAATGCATTTTTTTCAGTCATACTATGTGCTAGTTTTCCAGAGCTGACAGACTTCAGGTTGGGGTCTCTGCAGCCTGGCCGAAGACACTAAATTGGGTTCTCCATTTTAACTGCTCAATATAGTCACTAAACAAGCTTTTGAAGATTTTCTGTTGATGAAACCTAAGGAGACTGCCGGTCTCTTTGAAACTCTTCAATGCTATAGGAGTTTTTCATTGATTTTATAGGGAATTAAGCTACCTATTTTATGAAGAGGAGACACACTTAAAATGCCTGGCCAACTTTACCACCTAAGCTAGGTAAATAACATCACTTGCCCTTCCTCTGGCCCCAGCTATCTTGTGGCCTGTAAACTTGTCTTTAAAATCCATAAAGACAAGAGAAGGAGCCATGAAACACAGGAGTCAAAAGTGGCATCACTCCATCTAAGAGATCAGATAGCACAGAATTGGTCGCAATTGATTATGTTGAGTGTGAAAAGCTAAGCAGAAATTGCCTGCTGTAGCTGTAGGCAGTGTAGAGTTTATCCACTTCTCATAAACACTGCGAAATGTATGGTTTACTCACCTTTTTATTTCCTGTGACATGATGGGTAATAAACACCCCCCCCCCCCAAAGTTTGTGTGCATGTGTGCATATTTAGTATATATACTTCTCTCAATTATACATTCATACATATATAGGTACCACTAAAGGCTGTAAAGGATGGCACCTTTGAACTGTTTTTAACATATCCTTCCCAACTCATCTCTCAATCTTTTAGCAAGGTAAAAGTCTTCAAGTTCAGTACAGAGTTACTAAGTCTTGTCTAAGAGTAAGACAAGAGAAGAATCAATTCAAATGAACAGCTAGATACATTTCAAATGGAAAAGAGCCAGCAGTGTTGTCATGCAAGATCTCATCAAGGGACTGCAAAATAAGAATCTAGGGGATGTCCTTGATTATTATTTCATTCCCCGTCCTTTTCCTACAATTCATGAATACAAGTTTACCATGAGATTTTTTAAATCCTTTCTGTTTTTAGACACCGAAGGTTCATTTGCAGATGACTCAAATGTCATGTGTGTTTGGAATTAAGTTGGCTTCATTAAGTGATGGAATAACAGAGTGGATATTGTGATTACAAAAGAGGGCAGAGGATACTGAGATGGAAGACAGTGACCTACCCTGCCTGGCAGAATGCCAGCAGCACAAGAGTTGGAGACAAGAGAAACTGCCTAACAGAGAGATCAGCACTACAATTAACATCCTCTCTCTAGCATATGAGGCAGGTAGTTCAGGCAAAACCAGATAATACATTTTGGAAAACTTAGGGTCAGGTCTGTATACTTAGCTATTTTAAACTCAGGATGATACACAAATCAGATTAAAACTAGCTCACAGTAATGAAAAATTTTCCCCAGTTACCACAGGGGCATTTGCTCACCCTTCTTGAAATGAAAGACATTTGCTGTGTCAGTCAATCTCCAAATAAAATACACTGAAGAGTTCTGCAAGATTCAGCTTTTTATCTCAGGAAAATCAAAGATCAAAATATGCCTTATGTCTGTAAGTCTGGTGGTGAATACAGTCTCACCTCTTTTAGGTGCTTGCTCCCCACCTTCTGCATTCATTTGAATGCACATGGAGGGGAAAAGGCTGAAGGAAGAGAAAAATAATTACTGTTATTTGTCACTATAAGGTAAATAAGAATTTCTGATAAAATATAACAAGGCATTTCCTATGGGAACTTGAGTAGCTATAAAGAAATGTACTTGGTAAACATGCTATATAGATGTATTTCAGGACTTAGTTCGAATGAATTGGTTTCTTGGAGTATTTCTCAAGAGAGAAATATTGTTAAAAGATGGAACTTCCCTCACCAAATTTACAGAGTGATTTAATGAACATCCACACTAATGCTAGACATGTTGAATCATAATGTATTGCAAATTGCAGAACTCAAGGCATTCAAAGCAAATATTCTATCCATATTTTCTTAAAAATATAAAACAAATATTAGGACTGTTTCCTAAACAGTGTGAAAATTTGGCTTTTTAAGTGAAAGTAAATGTCTAAGTTGTATAAACATTAAGCCAAGAAAAAACATGAACTAGACAGTGAGTAAACATTTGAAAATATCAGTATGGAAAGACTGTGATTAGATATGTACTTATTTGCAAATAGCATTTACTTGAGTGAGGCACACAAGAAAATCCAGTGGGTTTTCCTAATGCATAGTTTTCTGAACTATCCAACAGAATAGTTTATATTGAAGAAATACTTGTTTTGGAGGATATATGGATTATGATTTTAAATCAACAGCATTAAGCTGCATTATCTTTTCCGCTAGTGAGATTATAAGGGCAAAGAAGTGCTTCTCAATCCTTCACCTCCAGCTCCTTTTTTTCAAAACACACTGTTGTGGAAAATCTCTTCTTCTTTGCTGAGCTGCCCAAATAAGGTGCCAATATAGTGACATCTAAAGAGAGGCACAGCCACATTTGTCAGGGTTTCGTATTGTTTATGGGACTGTAACTGGTACCTCATTGAGGAGCTCAGACTTAAACCAGTCAGTAGAGCCTTGAGAAGGAGATTCCCATGACTCTCACCCACCTCAATATTTTCCCAAGAGGTTTCTCTTCTTTTTTTCCATGTAGCCAGAGGTAGGAAATACAAACTGTGTTTCTTCATTCCTCACCAAAAGTCCTGAGGAAGCAATAACTTGATTAAGAGTTGCATAAAGAGGGGGCAAGTCACCCTTTGGTCACTTCTCTGTTTAATGTTCTTCTGATACTTAGCTGAGGTTCCAAAAATAAGGGATCAATTTCACAGAATCACAGAATCACTAGGTTGGAAGAGACCTCCAAGATCATCGAGTCCAACCCTTACCCTAGAACCTCAACTAGACTAGACCATGTCACCAAGTGCCACGTCCAGCCTTTTTTTAAACACATCCAGGGATGGTGACTCCACCACTTCCCTGGGCAGTCCATTCCAAAACTTTATTACTCTTTCTGTAAAAAACTTCTTCCTAATATCTAACCTATTTGTACCATGTTCAATCTGCTGTATTCTGGGACTGATCATACACAGTTCTCCTTTACAAATGCAGATGTAGAAGAATGTTTATTTAATTTTCCAGATTAACTCCCTGTGTATGAAGCTGATATCACATCAGTGTGTGTACTATGGTCATCCAAGCTCCAATAAGCTGTAGTAGCTGTGGAGAAGCTTCCTCACAAAGAAATACAAATTACTCCATCCTACAAGCACTGCTAGCAATACAACTGAGTAGTGATGTCCAGTCTCATAAGCATAAAAGTGCTGGTCCAGAGCAAAGCTATCTGCTTGGTTGAGGTTTTTTTCCTTCACAGCCACCAGCTGTCAGAATTCAGAAACTTGCTCAACAAGACTGATGAAATTTGAGCAGGGCTGAGGTACAAACTACAAGTTTTATGTGGAGGTGAAGTGTGCAAAACACTGAACTGTTAAATTGTGATGATGCTTTTCTGTGCTTTTAATTTAACTGGTGGGAGTATATCCATGCCTTCTTTTCCCATATACAGTATATTTTTCTTCTAGCCTTCTGCCTTAATTGCTACCTACATACTCTTTCTATTGTAACATCAGAGACAGAGTATATTGATTTTACAGACAGGGGAAAAAAAATGTCATGTGAAGGAGCTCCTAAAGGATAAATGTAGAGCAGGAAACCCAAAGAGGCTATTTAAGAAAACCCCAATACATATTATAAATACTTTGGAGCTTTATTTAAAGTTGTCTGAAGAGGTTGTGGGGATCCTGGAGGTGTATTTGCAGTCTGCACAGCTCCACTTAGTGGTCAAGAATATCCAGACCCGCTCTCACAGATGTTTTAATCTTTTTCAGTTTAGCAAGATTTTGATTGAGCAAAGCCAAGACATGACAAATCTCTGTCCTAATGCACAAAATTTGAGGTATAATAAATAATACTACAAGACATAGCAATTTATATTACTGAGTGGATTTGATTAGTCAGTGTTTCCACTTTGCTTTTGATTATTTTCAAAACCTCTTCCCCAGTTGCTGGAAGACTGTACTGTAGCACAAAGCCGACTTCAAGTGCATCTCTGTTGATTCTCACAAAAGCAAATTTTTACTTAAAGCCTGTGTATTCACAGCAGAAATAGATTTTTGTTCATTATATTAGAAAACAAAAATGCACAGGGTAACCCAGCTGTCCAATGAGGCAAGCCCATACAGGATAACTGCATACTGCATTACATACTTGAAGCCTACACTAGGACATTTTTAGCAGTGTACATTTTATTCTTGATGGTGTTGGGATAAGTTAAAAAAAAAGAAAACTTGGCATTTATAGACATTGAGAAACAGAGCTTATTTCCCTGTATCAGTTAATCAGATTTCTCAGGTAACTCAGCTACTGAAATTCAAGGCAAAGACATATTAGAAGAAATTAAAAGAAAGCAGAAGTTGTAGCAAAAGTAGTGCCCCAAGGTATATTCTTCTTTTTTTAACTAAATTCCTTAATTGTAGAGGCCTGTGGATGAGAATTGACATTAGGAAAACAATTAAGTTAATAAATGAGTTTCTAAAGAAACAGATAAAAGATCATTGTATGTCTTTAGAGATCCCATTTCAGAGATAACCGCTCTAAACCACAGGGTGGGAGAGGAGAAAGCCTTTCCCTTGCTCACCTGTGTCTTCCCTTCCTCCAAAACTCACCAGTTTTGTGCAGAATGACTCGACTTCCTAAAACACTTGTTTTTTTTAAAAAAAAACTATATATAGATGCGACATTTTTCTTTTAAAAATTGCTCATATATGTAGCTTTTTCACTTTTATTTGAAATCTACTGCCAACTGTTCCCAAATTAATATTTTTTTTAGGCTCCCCTGCTTACAGTGGCACTATTCCTTTTGTAATGAAACACTATTTCAGAACCTTTAATTCCATTCTTTTGAACTCCTTGCCTTCTCTGTGTTATAAAAATATGCTCAAAATACAAAATAAAAATGTTTTGTTAAATCAAAATACATAAAACCATTGTCTAAATTATTGGAGGCAACAGAAAGAGAACAATGCCAAACTTTGTAAATTTTTATGAAGTTCTTTCAGAAGGATTATTGTGTAGATGAAAAGAAAAACTTGCTATTTTTTTTCAAACTGAAAATAATATCTCTCCTCCCATCCAAATATTATCTGTGTTCTGTGCTCTGAACCAGGGCCATGGTGCCAGGCTTTGGAGCAGAGTTCCAAAGGATGTGGCTGCTTTCAGAGCAAGGCAGGGGGTTGACCTGGGCATTGTGACTGAGTGGATAATGCTCGTGCCATTAAGCATAAGATCAGAGGGAGATTCCTAGCATTTGTTGTCTTCTTTAGTGAAGTGAGATAAAAATGCGGAGCCTGAGTTGTCTCTGCACGTTCATAAAGTTATCACAATGATGACCTGCCCCAGCTCTTTGGAGAAATGCTTGCAAATAAGGAAACTTTTCTGTTGTTAAAGATGCTGTGAAAGCACCACCCATGTTCTAAACATGTTCATACAATGGATTTGAGGGGGTATTTGCAAATACTTGAAAATTCAGAAAAGAAAACTTACCATGAGGTGTTTCCCACTCTGCTGATACTGGCCAAATCACAATGAAAGAAAAGTTGGAAAAGAGGACTGTAGTTAGGTTTGAAAGCATTTTAGCTTTTTCAAATGAAATTGTTACTCTTTGTGCTTTCTCCTTATGTTTTGTTGTTATTTTCTTTATTTTCTCTTTTATGTCTGAAGTAAATTCACAGTGAAAATACTGTGACTGATAATAAAGCAATAATTTGGGATCTTTTTTTTTCCATAGGGAATGGTTTGTTTCTGAAATGGAACTTTAAAAATCTGTTTTGCAAAGCAGTTCTGTTCTTATTTTCATGAGTCTCCCAGCTCATATTAACAGTCAGCCATTAGCAGAAGTGCTGTAAAGCTGATTCTGGGTAAACCAGGAAGTGACATTTATGGGGTAGGGCATAGCAAGTTTCCAGAGCCCTTGCATAGCCAGAATTTCTTATCCACAAGCATGAAGCTAATTTGGGTGAGGACTTGCATTCCGGTTATATGATTGCAAAGATCTCAAACTAGAATATGTCTCCTTTGTGCAGTCCTTGGAGTAGGAAGGAGTTGTGATTCTGAAATGAATGTACAGATTTTATTCCTTACTCTATAGACTTTTACTTCTCATCAAAGCTGGCATAAAGACAAAACATCATCAAATCTTTATGTGTAAAGAGTGCAAAATTAAATTGAAGCCTTAAAGGTATTGACCTTTAAAGAGGATCTAATTCATAAACGTTCATGTTGCCAGCATTTATGACAAGTAACATCCAAGCTTTTCAATACATGGTGGAATGTATATATAGTGGCCACATAACCTCCTGCAAATAGGTCATGCAAGGAGTTGCCTGTGAATGAAAATCATCACTCATCGGATACAGAGATATTTATGGACCTTTTAAGAACTTTTGGGGAGTTAAGTTTTCTTTTCCAAGATATGGGCAGAGGAATATGGTGGTAGTGTTACTGCTGTACCTCATGATCTTGGTGGTTACAGCAGTCACCTGCAAGATAGCAAACTTGAATTGTAATTCCTGTGGCTAAGAGGATTTGACTATATCTAATCTTTATGGAAAACATCACATTAGAGTGACAGTGTTTCCCTTCTGTCATCTTCAGTACAATGGTGTTAGTGGAATTGGAATTGGAATTTATCTGGGAAAAAGACATCAGGAGTTCTGGACCAAACTCCTTCTCAAAGCAGGGGCAGATCTGAGCTTGGACCAGCCCTTAAAAAAATGTCCAAGTATGGAGGCACATCCTCTCTGGGCGTCCTGCTCTGCCTGTCTGTCCATGTGGCTTCCTTTATCTAGTCTGAGACTGTTTTGTTTCTATTTATATTCAGGCTGAACCTGCCATGTTTCATTTACTGTCCCTGGTTCCTTTGTCGCAGCACTATTTAAAAAGCCTGTCTCTGGTGACTTCTCCTTTGGCATTGTGAAGTTGCTGTTACCAGTCCCCTAATGCTGTTCCACTCAGGATAATCGAGGCCAGTTCCCTCAGTATCTCCTCTGAATTCACTACAGGTTATGAAAGTATTTCTTGTGTTTAGGGGCCCAAACTAGGTACAGTTGCCTAATAAGTGATGACTAAGGATGGGGATGAGAGGTTCAGATCAGGTTAAAAGACTACAAAACGGATGAAGAAGTGAATAGAGTGGCCTACTCTGTTTTTTTAAGAATTGGATTAAGATGCTTTCTTCAAACAAGTGGTTCAGACTGTTTTTGTCAACTGAACAAATGGTTCAGACCACTTGGGCAGAAAGGAGTTTGTGTCTGGTACCTGCAGTAAATACTGTAGAGAGTAAGTAAGCAAGCAGAGAGCTTGGTTTGTTTTACTTTGCTTCTTGCTGCTTTTGTTTGGGATTTTTGAGTGTATCCTGTGAACAGTTCCTCAGCAAAGTCACAAAGCAATAGATGGAAGCAACGCCTGCTTTCCCAGATCTGAAGGGATGGACTTAGAGGGCACTGAGCAGCACTGGTGGGATGTGCAGAGCTGTTGGCATGGTCAGACTCTGTGGGCTGCTGAAATCACTTGCAGGAAGCTTCTCAGAGGGTTGTAAGTGTGTATAGCTTTTAGCTGAGACACTTCTGGAAGCACAGGCTGTCTTTGTGTCTGCAGCCAAACAGGTGAATGATCCATATTGCTTGAGAGTGCCCCAGCCAACCCAAATGAGGCTGAAACATTGTGCAGTGCATGTTCTCACATGTGCATGCCAAGCCCTTATGTACAAAGCTGAAAAAAAAGGATATTTTGCAGACCAACAGTCTGCTTCTAAGAACCAGGTGCCCCTCAGACCAGAGTACTTTGGTTTCAGGCTGTTCCTAAGCATTCCAATATAAAACAGAAAAATTGCTGATGTTTTTTATTAGAAGATGCTAAAAGCTTGGGACACCTACTTTAAGATTTATCTGGACTCTGTTTTTTTCTATTTCATAAAAGCATATTTCAATGCAATGGCTTGTAATCAGCACTAAGATTTCAGGCTGGTTAATTCACTGTGATTTGATTAATACATTTTAGAGGCAGACTGGTGTGATAGAGTGATTAGACCAACTGAGCCATCCAGCAGTTTTTGAAAGCCAAGCTTACTCATCTGTAATTTTATCTCATTAGGAAGCTTTATAAATCAGATTTTTAATAAAGTTCTTACTTGAGATTATTAAAATTTCCTTATTTGCCAATATAGTATATTTTATAATTTTCTTTTCTTGGCTTCACTGCTTCATATTACATTGCATTGCCACTGTGGAATACATGAAGGGAAAAAATTGGCTTCCTAAGTTAAGAAGGTGAAGAAAGTGTCTGAAGTGGCAGCAGAACAAATTACACACCGCAATTTTTTACTTTCTGTGTTTTGTTGCTCGTGAAATGACCAGCCATGAAATACTGCCTGATGCTGAGTGACTGTGATGTATTCCAGAGTTTTGAAGCAAATTTTTACTTTCCTTTAGAATATTTGTTTTTGCACATGACCCCACTACAGACACTGAAAGATCCTTTGTTAGAATAGACACAAACCCGTGTCCCTAAGATATATTGAAATCATGTGACAATTAAGCACCTGACAGGTACTTTTGAAATCTCAGAAAGCACCAGGTTGATAACGGTAAATTCCCTTTAGAATAACGCTTGATGTGTTTATATGTTGAAATTTAAGGAAAAGCATGCATGTGATGGTTTGAGGACTTCACCAAATTGTCTTATGTTCCAGAATGTATCAGAAAAAAAAAAAAGGTTAGTAAGTACTTTGTCTAGTAGACATCCACAGATAGACATCTGTGTTTTTCTTGGAAGCACTTGAGCCCAGTTCCTGGAGGTTTGAATTATGGAACTTATGTAATCTTGTGTTTCCAGGAAGCATTGTCTTTGAAAAATGTAACTGCCTAATGCTCAGTCAATGGAGTAATTACACTGGTACACATGATCATCTTCTTTGTATATGTCATGTCCAAAAATGTTTGGGTTTGCTATATTACAGTGCTCTTGCTTTAAATACAAGGGAGATTGCTCACTCATTGGTGCACTAGGGGCGTCCCAAGTGATGGTGTTTCTCTGCAAAATAGAAATAATGTTAAACAGTTCTCCAAAAAGTGCTAAATATTAACATCTGCAGTTCTTCTCATGCAAGGTCTCTACAAATCAGGCACATCAGTCATTTTATTTTATATAAAAATGCCTGGCACATGTGGCTGTGGCACATGAGGCTGTGATGATCGGGTCATGGGGCTTGACAAGCTGATTTTCTTTGAAAGGGGGGGGCTGCAGAATACTCTGCATGATTGCTGTTTGTTCAATAAAGTTTTCAGTCTTCCAATTTATTTACTTTCAATTTTGGTTTCAGTTCATTTAACCTTCAGGAAACATTTGTGCTGTCTACTGCTTACAAAAGGAAGGCTGTAGCAGCCCCTTGCTGCATTTATCTCTTGCTGTGGAGCTATGATGTCTGCAGTAATAAATGTATCCGTTTGAAATAGGAGTGATCAAGTGCTTGTTGAAATGTCTTCTGGAACATAACATTAGCTTTTGCTTTCAAAGGGCAGATATTGCAGTAGATAGCACTTGACCTGGCCAAGGACAAAGTGTTATGTTTAAACATCACTTTTCTGCTTGCTTCTTTGAAACAGCAAGGATATCTGCATTCAAGCACTTCCATTTCCAAATACATTAAAACAAGTATTTCTCCAGAATTGAAAGTAGCATGATTGTTATTATTGTTTTGTTTTTAAAACAGCCCACCCATCCTACCAATTTACTGGGATTCCTTTGAACTTTTAAATCTGAAAGACATAACAAAAGAAGAAATAATTGAGTAGACATTAACATTTACATGCTAGACTTGTCTTTTGAGGCACAGGATCATCTAGCTGTGCATTTTGGAACTAAAACTGAATTTTGCCATCCTGCAGTAATCCCTGGTTGTCCAGCTCAGAAATTTGTATGAGATTTGACACAAATATTGACATCTTGAAAGTATGTTGCAACTGTGGCAGTGCTTTTTAAAGCAGATATATATCAGTAAGACCATTCAGATCATTTTTACGAATATCTGGGGAAAAGCTCAATTAGCCACCTGGCCGTAAGTGCTAAATGCTCCTTTTCTTGCTTTCTGTCTTTCAGATTTGTGATAAAGAATGGCATTACTATGTAGTCAATGTTGAGTTTCCCGTTGTGACGTTGTACATGGATGGAACAACCTACGAGCCTTACCTGGTGACCAATGACTGGCCCATCCACCCCTCCCACATTGCCATGCAGCTGACAGTCGGGGCTTGTTGGCAAGGTAATGTGACAGCACAGAACAGGCAATGCAGTCAGGAACTCAGAACAAGAAAGAATCATATTTGTCTTGCTGGTTGCATAGAAAATAAGTTGCTAAAATGTTGATGGTGTAAAATCAGAAGTAAATCCAGAGTTGTTAATGAATTGGGTCCAAGGATAAAATGTACAGGACATTAACAAGCTCTGCACTTTCATCCCCTAATGAAGTGTTGAAATACAGTTTGTATTCAAGGTGAGAGATTGTCTTCTGTATCTTTTGTCTTCACTTCTTTTAATTGCTTCCCTTGTTCTCCAGCCTTAAGCAAACAAAGTATTAAAGAACTTTAGCTATCTCTTTTCAATTCCTGTCTCAAATTTTTTTCACAATACATGGCCCAACCCTATTCTCTTCACACTGGGTGGATATTGCCAGCAATTCCAGTAATTTGATTGATTCACTCTGATATAGGCCAGAGGTAAAAGTGAAAGTAGAATAAATCCAAAAGTCCAAACCCCTGAGCATTATTTGTATGAGTCTTTGCTTAAATGTATTATTCGCTTTTTCTATTTTCTACCCTTTATAAACCTACTTTTTTCATTCTTTTTTTTTCCCTTGGTCCTTATGCCACTGTTTCTTTCTCTGTTATCTGCCATACACCTGAAGTGCTCCTCTTTTTCCGCTTTTATAAACTTGCCTCCATTCCTTCCATGTTGTTTTTTTATTTACACACTATGTCTTGTTTTCACTTAAAATATGAAGTGAAGCAAACTGTATAATTAGCAAAAAATACTTTAACATAGATCGTGGTTCTCCCCCGCTCTTTAATGTGTGGTCTCAATTTCTACATTATATTACTTTGTTTGCCAGTTTGATCTCTGCTCAGTTACAATGTTATCAAAATTTGGACATCTTGTGCATCACAGAGCTGTTCAGTGTAAAGAGTACTAGAAGCAAATCCAGATGTTAGATTATGAACACCTTGGAGTAAAGATCTAATCTCTACTTTGATGACAACATGCAGAATGAAGCCACATTAATCCTAAAACCAAGATTTGATAAATTTATAATATTGATCACTGAGGGGTATTATGAGAAGCTAGTCAGCATGATACTAATCCCAAATATTTTGAGAAGTATGGGCTATTTCTTGTCTAACTGGTGTTTGCATTTGTAGGTTTTTCTATCTTAGATCATCTTTAGGTATATTGGAATTTCTCATTGATGATCATCTCTGTCACGTTTATTTCAAATTGTTAAGAGAAGGAATTTAGGCAAAACTTCTCATGTAGGCTCACAATATGCTTATAGCACAGACTATATTTGCTGTTTAAGCTATTAAAAAACTAGAAAGTTTCAAATGTTCTCAAATATTTTTATCTTTGCCTTGAATAATTTGGTGGCTTAGTGACAGGATAAGATTCTTCTTCCTCTTAGGTGAAAGTCCTGATTTAAACTGCTGAAACTGTAGCTATTGCTGCCATTAATATTTATTGAAAGGTTATGTTGTTGCTCTTTTAATAGTGAGAAAATTGGAGCTCGTCAAAAGTAGAAACAAATTTGCCACCTTATGAAAATGTCAAAATTAAACTAAGATAGTGTGTTAAAGATTCTGATGAACTAGAACGTCTCAGACAAAAAGGTGAACGTTAATGCTTACGTGAAACACGATTTCAAGATACTGCTTTTGGCAAAGCTTATCTTTTGATAAATTTGTTTTGATCACCTCAAATTATTTTAAGTAAATGATGTGGAAGGTCACTTTGTTAATAAGATTCAGCACTTTATTTCTGTGAAATTGTAATTATTCAACATATAAAGCTAATCTATTCCATTCAACATGTTAATTTTCAAAATTTGTATAATTCAAAAAGAAGGGCTTCTCTCAAATAAATAATTTGACTTTCTGTGAAACTATTAAGTAGGTCTACTTAGGATAATTCTCTTTGGTCAGTAAGAATAGCCTAAACATTTGCAAGTTCAAAGCATTATAAAACTGCTTAACAACAATATGTGATTTATTTCAGTAAAATATGTAGTGACTTTGGTGTCATAAGACATTCAGGGGGCTCCTTGTTAAAAGGATAGGAGGAGTTTTGAGCTCTGGTCTGCCAAGACTGCCTCTTTCCCTTTTCATCAAAGCACTGGCACAACAGGAACACAAGCTCTCACCTCTTCCTTCAGAAAGGGCCAGACGTGTTTTTCTGTCTTTACTAAGGCATTTTACACTTCTGAGTCCACAGCATCTGTTTGTCAAAGTCAGATTATTTGAAAAACAATGTCAACTCAGGCAAATAAATAAAGCAGAATATTTAACATTGCTTTATTTTAACCACATCAATTGTGATTTGCTCACAGCGCAAGGTAAGTTATGGTGACTGTGAGGCAGCTTAAGAACTGGCAGGGAGCAAGGGGATTGTATTTAGAGGACAATGGAAAATCAAGGGCAAGAAGAATTGTAATTTGCACTGGTAGCACTAATAGGAAAATCTGCTACTGCTATGAGGGAGGGGTTTACCCTTTCATGTATGAAAATTTTCAGTTCTGTTCTTCTGCTGTTTCATTAGAAGCTTGAGTATCCTCCAGGTTATGTACAGGAGACTCTTTCAACACTGGTCATTTCATCTCTTGCACTGGTACTCCTCCTGAAGCTGCATAGCAAGTATTCTCCTTTTTGTCTTTCTCAGGAGGTGTATCATGCAGGAATCCTGGGCATGGAAAACAAATTCTTTTCATTTGAGACTATTATTTCCTATTATTAATATTTCAATGCCTGAATAACTGGTTACTGACTTTTATAGCCTTGTTTATAGCATCCATTATGAAAAGTTAGATCAGTTTTTATTTCTACCTTCAGCTGTTCAAGTGAAATATAAGAGCAGTTTGAGATCAGTGCTGTTCTCCTGACCATAACATGAAAAGAAACCAAATGTGCAATCTCTCAAGCTTCCATGATATAGTCAAACCTTAGCCCATGATGTGCTCACTGTGCCTTGGTTTGTTTTGTTGTTTGTTTTTTTTCTTTATGTCTGCATTCAAGGTGGAATGGGCAAAATTCTCCTACATCTTTACTCTCTCCTTAGCAGTGTAAAAAGCATGCATGCTTTCTTCGTTCTTGGTTTTATGCAAAATTTCTTTAAATAATGTGAGTTGAGTGCTAGGACACTCCTAAAAGGAGATAAAAATACCCTTTTCCAGAAGAGGAGAGTCTTGGAGACAAGCAGAGAGTGGAAATGGTTGTAGAGCAGAAAGCCAAGCTTTAAAAGTGATAGAAGAGAACCTCCTAGGGTCTGTCAGGCACTGGGTAAATTTTACTGCAGCCCAGGAAGTCACTCGATTACCTAAAACCAAATCTGGGGAATAGTCCCCAGCTCTAATGAAACATGGGGCATGAAGAAACAATTTTACAATTTATTCTGTCATAATCGATATGAATTTTATCTAATTAAAATTAGGTATTCTGGATTTTACTGTGGTATAATCTTCCCATTTTAATTTAAAAACCTTGGTTCTTCAGGGAGCTCATTAAAGAGAAGATCTAAGCAGAGCTACCTCATTGATTTAGGGCCCTTCACAATGGTTAGCATAGAGTAAATTGGTTTTATTTTGTGTAGGTCATGTTTAATACTGCTATACTTTAGTGGGGATAGTTTATATGAGGCTGGGAGTAAAGGCATTATCTTTAGGCTGAAATGCTTATGTTGTTTTGGTTACATGTAACCTGGGAGCAGTGACAGCTAGAGACAGAAACTTCTGGGCCTGTTGTAGTCCATGTCCACCTTCATGCCTGGCAATTCCCAAATCACTTCTTAGCTGTGATTTCAGTGACAAGGCCTGGAAAAGGGTAATGCTGACTACAGAGCTAAGCAAACTGAACTCCTAGTGAACTGAGGGCAAAATGAACAATTTGGAGCGCTAGCACAGCTCTTCCTGAAATGAGGCTTTTTTTTACCATGGTAAAGTTTGAGACCTTTCTTTGCAGGTACTTGAGGTTAAGTGTATAACTTAATTTTAACATCTTTAAAATTTTGCACACATCAGCAGTCTCACAGATGATTGTCAAGGGTGTGATATTAATGTAGGTCACATTGTTTAAGGCCAAAGTGCTGTTCTGTCTCTAACAGAAATTTTGAGGCAAAATTACTCTTTCTCAGGATATCTAAAGGACAAAATTGACTTGATGCATGCTTCCTAGAACAAAAGAGACACCAAGAAAAACATGTGGGAAGTATAACCTGGCACTGTCTCTGAACCCCTACTTCCCTGAATGGATGTTGGAAGCAGGCAGTTCATTGGGATAGGAGAAAACTATCCCAGGCTCAGCTTTGCTTCTCATTTACTACTCTCTTCTTTAGCAATCAGAATACTTCATCTTTTCCCTTCTAGCTCAAGATGCTCAAGTTCTTTTCAAAGAATAAGGAGGTAATGCAGTTCTGCAGCAGGAAGTAGAGTTACCCTTTCTCTGTGAGGATAAAGTGCAGTATCAAGAGGGTAAATGATATTTCCTAGAGTCACTTAAAAAAACCCCGTGTCACAGCAAGAATAGAATCAGACTTCCTGATCTACTGCAAAGTTGTTCTTCTAGTTGTTTCATTCTCCTAAGCAATATAAGCAACTTATTAGCTTATCCTGGAGCACACTTTACAAGAGCTTGCCCTAGTAAGTTCTCCTCTGAGTTCATTATTTTTGATTCAGTTTATCTGAAGACATAGCAAATGGACCCTTTTACAGAGTGAGAAATTTCTTCCATTAAACCAAGGTTTATAGGTTCCCACTCTGATCCCTTTATTGCTATACATTCAGTGGCAAAAGCAGATAGAGGAAGGGAGAAAGTTACGTGATTTGGTAGTCTAATAATTTTTTGTACCACAGGCTGAAAACAGACTTCTTTCTAGTTTCTCTGAAAGGATAAGGTCTTGAGTCCATACAAGGCATTTTGGGAGGGAAAGAGTTTATGTATCATTCCTAAAGCACTGCTAGAAAAGTAGTGTCTCAAGTTAATGAGTTGTCACAAGGTTGTGCTGTAGCTTACCAGGATTGTAAGTCACTGTTTCTGACAGTGCCACCCATTGGAAAGTGCTAGACCTTCACAGTGTAATTATGCTGGACACTGCACAGGGAAGGTCTTTAGGAGAAGCTTGTCAACAGGCAGACTTTGTTACATGGATACAGCAGAAGGCTATTGTAGTTCCTGTTTTCTATGTAATTTCTGTTTTCTATTCTATTTTTTTTATGCTCCTGTAATTTTCCTTTCCTTAACCTAGGCTAGAAACCAAGTTTCTTATAATGTCCTTCTGTGAACTAATTTTATTAACCTTGTATGTCAGTCCTATGCTGACATGGAAATCACAAAGTGCAGTCAGAGAACTGACTGAATATTCAAGGCAAGAAGAACCATCAGAGTTAAGAGTTAGAGAGGGTTGAGATCAAGGAGACACGAACTGTGGCCAGTGTAGCCACAGCCAGTATCACTCAACCTTGAACTTCCCTCAGAAATGAAGATATTCAACAGATAAAGATAACTTATACTGTGCATCTACCACCACTGGATCATGCCTTGAGGGCTGATACAGCTTGCACAAAGCTCAGACCTCAGAGGAGTGATACAAGCAAACAAATAAATGCAAGAGCACCTAGGCAGTTTCAACATGATGTGATACTGAATATCTGTGTACTGATTATTCCGTAGGTGTACAGGAGTGTTCTTGTTATATTGTCCTCATCAAAAATAAGATAGAGCAGATTTCTGTGCACTTCACGGATCTTTGCTGAATTTCAGCTGTAGTATAAATACAAACAGATGTGCATAGTTTAGTTTAGGAGGGCATTTTCTTGTAGAGCTGAATTTGCATTCAGATCTGTCACCACTTCAGCCTGGATATATGTCCATTATTTAATTGAATTTCTTCAGGGAGCACTATGCATCAGCATAGGAATGTTATTTGTAGAATAGGAATATAGTTTTTTAAGCAACATCAGCATCACTTGGACTGTGATCTACTCTGAGATATATGGTTGTAACATTTTTCTGTAATTGTCATCATTTCCAACAGTTCTCCTAAAAAATAACAAAAATTTATTGGCTTAATTGTGAGAGATTTTAGTGTTCTTCTCATCCTGTGAAAAATTATTTTCAGTACTGTAAGTTGTACTTGCTTTTGATCTAAGGATCTGTTGCACAGGGATAGGTCAGCATATGCATACTTTAGAGAAGGTAGCCCTTACGTTCTCTGTCCTTGTAATATTGCAGATAATGCTTTAAAGCCTAGAACTACCTGTGTGAGGTTGTTAGGTTATGGTATCTTCCCAGAGCAGGGGCAGACTTAAATAGTGCCATGTTTGATGAGCAATTTCTGAGTAATTTTTATCTGAGAGATATTTAAAAAAAAAAAACCATACTTTTTTTTTTTTTTTTTTTTTTTTTTTGTGCTGAGAAGCTCAGGGAGTATAAAAACCCAAGTCGCTAATTGGGACTACTACTGAAATCTGTGTTAGGTTTCATCCTGTTTAACAGTCAATCTACTTGTCAGGGAATTAAACCTGGCTCCCTAAACTGCCATAATAAAACGATGGCATAAATTTGGAGGCTTGGACCTGAGGACTTTAAAGCCAGAATGTCTTGCATCTGCTCCCAGATTCACTTCAGTCTTTATGTTGGGTCCCTGAATAATCGATTGTTCTTTAATTATCTGGCCCAGTATAATAACCAGAGTCTATAATATATTAAAAGAATTGCATCTCAGTTGGAAATTCTCTTGATTCAACATTTCCCATGAAAATCTCATTGTGTTTAGACTGCCCTGATAATTACTTGCTCATTATTAGGGTAAGGCAAAAGGCCTAAAAAATCTGTGAGCTCAATAAATTCACTTGTTTTGACATGCCTGATTGTTCTTTGGAGATTGGTAAGTGCATGCAAACAACACTTTACATCTCTGGAGTCAAACCAAGAACTGTAAAATTCAATGGTAATCAAATTCTGTCACACTTTTATATATCAACTCAGTGTTAAGTGAAAAACAAAATGAAAGTTTACAGAAACAGGCTCTGCTTTATTAATGAATGCATCTTAATCCCATGAAGTCTGAACCCTGAGATTCTTCAGTTTTCCTTGGAATCTCCAGTGTTATATCTAACAGAACTTCTTCATGGCTGGAATGAGAGTATTTGCCAGGTAACAGTTCTTAACCCCCCCAAACTGCTATTCAACTGGGAGACTTCAGCTGTAACATATATATAGTAGAAGCATTTATTTTCCTCTGTGTGTATAAGGAGCCATCCCAACTGAGCTGCCCCTCAAGTAAGACAGACATCTGCAACATGCTCATCTAACATTAAATTGGTTGGTTCTACATTTGATCTGCTGTGTTTGAAACTTCAGACACCAACTTGTAAGTGTGCTTTTGACTGTTTAGGGGTTTTACAAGCAGTGACAGCTGTGGTCTTGCTCTCATTGGCCACTCCCTGCTGAGGGAGCTGTCTGGATGCAGCATTCTGCTTTCCTGCTGTGTGGGTTCTCCCCCCGTCCTTCCTGCTCCTGGGTGCTCTGTGCTATGCTCCGTGTGAGCATAGCCACCAGCTGTGAATTGCACAGGAGGGAAGTAACACTCAGAACTATCAAAGAGTATAAAGTTCTTGTGGGGAGGGAATACTCTGACCCTACTGTAGCAGTTGTCCCTGCCTAATCCTACCCCTAGGATGCAACTAATATCATGGGACACTGCCCATCAGCATATCCTGATAATTCTAGTTATCTAGATAACTCCTGGAGCAAAAGAGTTGAGACCCAGCACAAAGAGTGTCCGTCCAGAAAATGGTTATTATTTTAGCGAGTGATACATACTACTTTGACAATGACTAAGCATTGAACAGCATTATAGTGAATAGTTATGTATGTCTGTGATTCCTCTGGATGGCCACAGTCTGTTTACACTATCTTCCTTTTACAAGGGTTGAATTAATGCCAAAAAGCCAATATCCATCCTCCTGTATCTGCTAGACATTGGGAGTGGAAGTACGTGCTGGGTCTGGTGGGAAAAGCAATGCAAAATTTTATTATCAAGGTCTGGATAGTACTGTGGCCTGTGCTGTCTCACAACTGTGACTGTGACCACAACATTTACATTTAGGAAACGGAAAAAAAAAATTAGGTTTGAAAATTTGTCATGCAATGAATTGTTAGGAGAATAGGTTATTTCTGTAGTGTAGTTTCAATCTATTTTGTGTTACAGACATTAACTTAATTCCCTGATGGTAGAGAATGTTCTGTTTTCTTCTGTTGACTGTATCATTCATCAAAGTCTTAACTACTTAACTGTCCCCCAAGAATTAGCAATCACAGCATATTAATACATATTAATCAATAAACAGAGCGGAATGAAACACAACATGTAACACAGTTGAGGAGTAGTTTTTCTGATTCTCTCAGATCTCTATAATATCTTGTGGAGGTGAGCTGTATCTGAGCAGTACCTCATTCATAAGAAAGGACATAAAGACCCTGACGGCAAAAAAAGTCCCATGAAACTTGCTGAGGCAATCCAGGTTAACTGCATGGCCTGACCTCTGGATAGAAACTGGAGATGCTGTGTTACAAACGCTGTCTTACTGCACCATGACAAAGGGAAGTAGAATAAATTTTAGGACACTTGGATTACGTCAAGACTATTATCACTGGAGCACCACTCAGCTGTTGACTAGAGGCTTGTGTGGTCTATTTAGTTCTTCGTTATCCCAAAAATGTTATTGCTTAGGCTCAGTTTGGTGTCCAAACCATGAGTTAAGTTCAAAGTGTCTTAAAGCAGAAAGAACTGTTGGGAGTAGTTTATGCCTTTCTTCTGTTGTTTCTTAGCATGTGGTAATTTCAGTGCTGATTCAAACCCGAACAGTGGAACTAAGCATCCTCCTGCCCAATGGAGCAAGTGGCTCTGAGCTGCCTATCAACTGCATGGGGAGCTGCATAGACACGAAATGTATCATGCTCAGGGTCAAAGGATCTCTACTGAAAAATCATTATTTAGAAGAATTTGGATAATAGTCTCTAAAAATGTTACTGTCATTGGCATTGTATACAGTTAAGCACTCTGCTTAAACATGCAACAGAATTACCACGTTCATGCTAGATTAAATATATTTATATTGTCTAATCTTTGGAGCTAAGAATTTTAGTGTGACTAGGATTTGGAGATTGGCCATCCTGAGCTAAATTTCTACCCACTGAGAAGGTGAAGTCAAATAGTCTGTTTTTTATTTGCTTGGCGAAAACAGGTTGTTTGAGACTAAAACTACAAACACTGTAGAGATGAGTTATCTACCCAATTACAACACCTTATCAACATCTTATCAACAGCTAATCCAATTAGTCTGCATGGCTCACTGCTGTGTGGATTCCCCTCAGGCCCGAGGTAGGCAGCCATTCACAGGCATTGTGAGAGCTACCACCTGCAGGAAAGACAAGCTCTAAAAACTCTCCTAAAGGAGAATGAGTAAATCACTAAGTGTCCCAAGAGTAATTTAGATGCTTTGATCACTGGTGCAGGCAGTCTGTAATCACATTTTATTGACAGCTCCTAAAGATCAGTGTTCCTTTGGAGCTGCCTGGAGTGAAGCTGAATGGAGCGTATCTGAGAGCCCAACACAACGTACAGGGACAGGACCAGATGTGGCACCATGTGAACCACTCTGAGTCAAGGGCAGCGCTGTCAGCCCCTAAGTGCAGTGCTGTGCATTGGCCCAGAGTCCCTGCTGGAATTTTCACCATATCCTGAGAAACAGTTCTGTGTTCTTCTAGTACTTTGTTTTTTGGAGGAGAAAGGCAAAGGTAGGTGATCTTGTAATGGAACACTTGCAAATACAGTTTCTGTATAAATATTGGACCTTAAACCTTTATTGAATTGGTGTTTGATTGCTTTAATAAATTAATCATTTAATTTTTAAAAATTATATGCTTCCTGTATACATTTGGGAAGCTGTCTTTAATCTCAGAGTTTGTTATCGCAGCTTTAGAAACTACCTGGACACAATCCTGGATAAACAAGAGTCTTAAAGGCAGGTTGCTACTAAGTACCACCTAGTACCACCTAGCGACCCAGAAAGACATTCCGCTTAACCACAGTAAATGGAGTCTTAAATACGCTTAGCTAAAAAGAATATAAATCCTTTAAATGTATTAAAACATAAAGTGAATTATTAGACTTGCAGTTTGTGTATTGTTATCAATAATCATTTTGCATTTTCTTTCTTGCAGGAGGTGAAGTCACCAAGCCCAGATTTGCTCAGTATTTCCATGGCAGCCTGGCCAGTCTTACTATCAGGCCAGGGAAAATTGAGAGTCAGAAAGTGATTTCCTGTTTGCAGGCCTGCAAGGAAGGTCTGGATATTAATTCTCTTGAGAGTCTTGGCCAAGGAATAAAGGTGAGGGATGAACTAACATCATCTTTGATAAAAATTTAGATCTGATTTATGAAGTGGAGAGCCTAAGGTAGAGTACACTTGGTACAATGTACTCCCAGAAGCAGTGTAATTTCCCATAAAATCATGCAAAGAAAAAGCAGAACAGTAGAAGAGCTGTGACACTGCAAGAAAAATGTTTCCATTATTGCTAAGCTAGATACTCAGAAAGTGAGGCACTGCTGATATCTCGAAGTCCCTATGAATTGCCAGGTTGTCTTCTCATGCTTATTTTGGTAGCTCTACAGAAATAGATGTGATTCCAAAGATTTATTGGACTTTGGTCTCAAGTAGCTTTATAGCAGTGGAAGGAGCAAGTCCTAATGCAAAGCATTGAAAAATTCAGTATGTTCAAAGAGGGAAACACTAGGGTACATGAAAATTGGACAGTAAAAAACCTTGAAGTCAAGAAATTTTTTAGATTTGTATATAAATCATTATCCATCTTGATTATGCATACGACTCTCTTTATTGACAATTTGTAACACTTTTTCTAAGATTGGAGAACAACATACAGAGGGAAATCCTTTTCAATTTCCATAGTGGCCAGATTGCTGAGCATTCATTCAGACAAATTCTGTTCTTTGAATACATACATAGCATCTTGGCTGTAACTTCTGTAATGCTCACATGAGCTGCACTGTCACTTTCCCTTTACTGATCCCATGATTAGGTGACCAATGTTCTTGTGCTTAATGCACTAATGCACTGTGAAGCTATTTCCTAGCACACCGATACCATCTTCCAGAGGAGCTGAGCTTCAGATTCCAAACTGGGAAGTTACTTTGGCTGCAGACTGTGAAACTACAGTGTGTTTTCACTGTGGTGTTTTTCAGTGGGGAGGATGATGCTATAACACTTAATGTAGAGCATGCAGTGGGAGTGCCATTTTATTGGCTAAACCTTTCCATTTTACAAGAGAGGAGACTGACCTGAAATACACTCAAATATCTGTCTGGGTGATAGGTTGCAGTGGTATAGTATAACCAATAAGTTTTCTGAAAACAAGGGTGAAAACAAAAATTGAAGAGCAAATGTGTGGGGGAGTTTTCCTGGCTCTAACTTTTATGTAAGAGTGAAACACCCCAAAGAATTTTTACCATCCTACCAAGGACATCATTAAGAATTTCACAGCAATATGACACAGGGATAGGTAAAAGCTGTTTTTAAAAGGTAATGCATATGAGGAGCAGGTAGGGATTCCTGGAACCCAAGAGTATATGCTTAACAGTAAGGTTTTTGCTGGGTTTTTACATGGCATAAAGCTGTGTACACTTGGTCTATGGTATTTGAAAGCATAGTAATTCCTCCACTATTGCACTCTGCAACTTCATAATATTTGATTCTTCTAGTTTCGTGGGCTTGGAAAAAAATCCCTGTTCTTCCACCCACTGCAGCTCCAGCCTGGAGGATAGGCTGTTTTCTGTCTTTTCTTTAATTTTTTCATGAACCTTCAAAACATTTTCATTTTCTGACATACAGATGAGGCATAGTGGGTATTTTTAAAGTTACTGATGTTGCTTTTACTGCCTCAGCAAACTCAGCAGTCAGGGCAACAGCAGGAGGCAAAAATGAAAGGTGCAGTCAGAGATGGGTTCCGGTAGGGTTTCTTTTGGGAGCTTGACAGAAAGAAGGTCATATGAAAGTGAAAGAGTTGGCCTGACCTTGAACAGAAAATTGGAGACAAAGGTGTTCTGGTGTCAAACCCAAACATTCCTGATCTCAGACGGGCATGTGTTACAGCTGCACAGGTGATGGGTTCTTGGGGCTGCTTACATGGTGCTTTGCAGATTCAGTGTTGGCAAATGAGTTGGGGAAGGTGTTTCTGCTGAGGACTTTGGGCTCATGAAGGTTCACCCTTTAACCACCTAAGAAAGAGCAATGCAGTTGTAATACAGTTTCTGACATGATAGTCTTAGATGTTTTTGGTCTTCAGCCTAATTTCCAAATACCTGTAACAGCTCTCAAAAAACACTGTCTAAACTGCTGCTATTTTTAGCTTTTTTTAATGAGAAAGACAAAAATGGCTCAGACTAGGGCTTTCTCCAGTCCCTTTGGCAGCATTCCAGCTGTTCTGGCAGCTAGTCTCCTTCTGCTAATTTTATTCTCTTCATCTGCTAAGTTACAGAAAGGAAAAAGAAGTGTATACAGGCTGTGACTCACGTTAGTCCTCCTCTTTGTTAAAAAATACCCTTCAGTGTGTTATGACCTTTCTGTACAAGCTTTAAACTCAGTCCTCCATGTTCTGTTCGACAGGGAGCCCTGAGCTTCTTTCTGTTCTTCACAGTCTGTTTGATCTTTTCCTTTTTAACCTTTCTTGTTGTAAGTGTAGGCAGACATTGTCTGTGTATAATAGAATGCGTTCCTATAATCAATACCCAGCTTTGGGAAGGGACTACACGTGAGAGAAGGGTGCATTCCTTTGTGTTTTGTGCTGACAACAGTAGGGTGAAAAATCAAGGGGGTTAAGCTGGTTTTCTCTGCAATGCAGATGGCTTGATGAACCAATTAACAGACAAAAAATGGAATCTGTAATAATTATGATGATGATTGAAGAAATCAATCATTTACTATATCAAAGTAGCAAATTTTTTTGGTCAGCAAGACAGCTTTGTGTTCAATGCAGTGGACTAGAGAAGGCTCAGGGCTATAAAAGACCAGCCTTTGCAGGGTTTGTTGGCTCAAATGAACACTGGCTTTGTGCAAGCAGCAGCTCCATCTTAAATCATGACACCCTTATTGATCACGAGACACAACTGTGAATCCCTTTTATTGTCTCTGACGTTAATGAAGATGTAGGAGGCAAATGTTATAATTGTTTTGTTCATTCATGTTGAAATATATCTCAGAAAGGTAGCCCAAGGTAAAATCACACAGAAAGCAGCCAAAATATGCTTCTTCATGCTAGTCTGATTCAAGGCAATGTTTTTATATGGAGGATGTGTTTGACCTAAAAAGATTGCGTAGTAATAATAATCATGTTGGTAAGCTAAAGTTCCGAACTCTACAGAGTCCAAAAATAAATAGTATCAGAAATTGCTGAAGAAGTACCATCACCGAGGTTGATAAGGCTGTGCAAAAAACAGAAAAATTGGATTAATTTACTACAAAATTAATTATAACAGTAATTATTCATATATTAAATAAATGACTGATACAATACATGTTTCAGGGAATAACGTGGACTCGGCCAACTGCTAAGATGTTTTTTTCTTAAATCATTAGATTTTAACTTTGTGTCTGTGCAACATTTCTTAAAAATGTCTTATTTTGTACTCTGTATCTGGTACCTTAAATACTAATTATGCATTTCTCCTAGTATCACTTCAACCCTTCTCAGTCAGTCCTTGTCATGGAAGGAGATGACATTGAGAATATAAATCAAGCTCTCCGAAAGGTCTCATACATCAACTCCAGACAGTTTCCTACTGCAGGCGTACGACGTCTCAAAGTCTCATCTAAAGTCCAGTAAGTTATACTTCTGCTGAACTGATTAGATTAGGAACCTTTTTAATGAATTACTTTTTTCTTTGGACACATAAAAAGAAGAATTTTGGCTAAATTAAATTGATAAATCATACTGTTTTGTTATTGAACATAAAAGTTTAATTTAATTTACTTTTTATGCCAATTTACATGGTGGTTTGCTTTTGATATTATCCTTTTAAGAAACCTTTCTTGTTAATGTAATGTACTTGCATTCTGTTTGTAGTTTGGAGCATGCAGTCTGGACTGAATAGTACTTGCATTTATTGCATTCTTATTTACTTTTCATTTTAAACATTTATAGTTCTTTCTGAGATAGTTAGGGCCATGACTTTTTAAAGCAGGCCTATTACATTTAACAGAACAGTACTTGTAGCTTTACTTCAAATTGTCTATCTGTCTGTATCCTCATGTTTGCTGTCACTGAAATACTGATGGTGGGTGTTAAACTGGAATCTATGTCCTTTCATTTTCATGCAACAGTAGTGACAGAAGCTGCTCAATACTTTTCACAGTTCTAGCAATTCAAATGGATAATTATTCATATAGGACAAGATAACCATATTATTTTCATTAGTTATCACTTTAAGAATTTAATGTTAGGTTTACTGTATTTGTTATAATCTAATTATTTTTTAACTACTTGGTTAAATGTCAGTTAAACATCAAAATATTATTCTCATAGTGACCCTATGAAAAACTGAGCTTGTCCTTAACGTAAGTTGTGAAGGTGGGAGAGGATGAGAGGAAAGATCTATTCCTCTGACTTGTGGCCTATGTACATGGTGGGACAGGTACATGTCCTTATTTGTGGCAGTGTCTAAGTGTGGAATGGACTGATCTGAGAGCCACCAGGTGGGTTTTGAGCACTGCAAGTGCCACATAATGTTGTGCAATATGTTCCATGCAGTTAATGGATACTATATTTTTTCAGATGTTTTGGTGAAGATGTCTGCATTAGTATCCCAGATATAGATGCCTATGTAATGGTGTTTCAGGCCAATGAGCCTAAAATTACGATAAGTGGGATGGACCACTTTGCTAGACCAGCTGCACAGTTTGAAAGTGAAAGAGGTGTTATTTTGTTACCTGACATCAGGATTGTCAGCACAGTCACTAAAATGGAGCATCCAGTGGATTTAGAAGAACATGACAGAGGTTTGTGTCTTTTTAAATATTATTCTATAAAATGACCCCTCATATATTATTAAAGGATAGTGCAAGGAAGTAACACAAAGTCACTTCATGCAGATTAATTTAGGCAATGTTAGGCTATAGTAATTCTGTACTGGAGAAATTCAACTAAATACATTGAAAAATGTTTTAAATAGTGACAGATCAGAATGTGCTTCAAAAAAAACCAGATTATATAGTGCCTTCCCTACTTCAGAATTATTCCTTTCCATTCTTCATGTTCTGTTGAATAACATATTTTCATTAAAATCTCGCTATTTGTAACACAATTTTTTATATTGTACTGATAAAGTGAAAAGCTGTATTTGATTAATAGTTGAAGTTTTAGTCTATTCTTGTTTCCAGTTCTGATACCGACTTGTGCATGATACTTGAGAAAGTAATCTCATGCCTCAGTTTCCCACCTGTAAAATGTAATTATAGTAATCTAAAAAGATGTTCTTCAGTGATGACAGTATATTCTAATGCTGAGCAATATGTAAATTATTATTCAAGGCTGGGTGAATGTTCAAAAGTATAAATCAAGTTTAAAATAATTGTCTATAAATGGAAGTTGCCTTGTGAATGCTCATGTGCAAGGCAGATGAAATGTTTAATAATCTGAGGAATCATTCTAAATATTTATTGGACTCTAAAATCAAATGTCCAACATGGGCAGTAAGTTCCAGGATTGCAGTGTCTGTGTCTGTGGTGCCCTCTGGTTAAGCAGTCTTGCCACACATTCTGTGCTAAGTTGATCAGAGAATTTAAATGATAATTTAATATGCTACTCTTTTTCCTCTGGCAGAATTATTTTTTTTCACATATGCATACTGAAGGATAGTCAGTTTATAACTTAATTTCTTTAAATCACACAACACAGGATCTTGCTGTTCATGGTAATACCCTGCTCTTGGATAGATGTCTTTGTAGTGCAAATTTTTTATGGGCCATAAAGTAGCTGAGTCATCCAAGCATATATTTGATGTGTATTTTTCCAGTTTGGTTTTCCTTGAGAAAAACATGAACATGTAGCATCCATCTGGTATTGAAGCAATATTGAAAACAAGAATTGTTTACCTGAATTTATTTTCAAGGTTAAATTTCAATTTTTCTACTTCCATTGGTGTTCTTGGCTAGCTTTTATTACAGATTACTGGTACTTTTTATCTATTTCACTAGGTATTTGTAGGCCTTCATCATCATGGGACCTGAACAGACGAGACATTTCTCTTCATTTGTTTCAAGTATCCTGTGTTTAATATCAGCAAAAAACAGTTCAGACATCTTTGCAAAAATTGAAAGCCCTGATGCAAAGCACATAAATTGACTGAGCTGTTCTGTAATAATGTATCTTCTTTCCTTCTTTTCTTCATGGTATGTGCCATGCCTCCACAGTTGATAAGCCTGTGGTAGTGGAGGAAATGCTCCACAACTTGGATTTCTGTGATGTTTTGGTCATTGGCGCAGAACTAGATCCTGACCAAGAGTGTTTAGAACTCGATCATATGGAGCTTCAAGGAAAACATCTAGATGCCACAAATTCCACAGCAGGGTATTCAATCTATGGTATGTTCATGGAATTTGATTTCCCATTATTTCGTCACACCAATTACATTATTGGAATGAAGCACTAATATATAAGGAATTAGACAGAAATCTGTGATTTATCAGCTGTAAAAATGTTCCAAGAGTGACTGTATCTCAAAAGCATAGATCACTTCTTGATCTCTGGGTGTGCTGTTTATCCTTTGGAATATCAGCATCCCTTTTGCTGCCCCCCAAATAAGAAAAATGGCATCACTTCTTCCTTTAAATGTGGACCATCGCAGTAGGATGTGGGAATAAGGGGATTCCTCAGTGGTCCTATATAGTGCTGATAACTCAGTGGCCATTTTTTTTCTGACTACTAAGTAACTTATTCTATATCTTTGCTGTTGTATTTGTCCTTCTCCATTATAGACCTATATTCACTCCCAGAAACTGTTCTCACATAGTCCATTATCAGCCAGAAGCTCTACCAGGGAATATTTGATGCACAGTCACTTCCAGATCATTCTGCCAAATTTTGTATTTTCTGTGAGCATTTGATTTCTCCTGTATTGCATGGAGCAATGTTTCATAGCTGCCCTTGAGACTGTCCCTGCTCTGCCCCCCTGCAGGTGTGGACAGCATGTTCAACTACGAGCAGGTCCTGCGGCACATTCGGTACCGGAACTGGGACACAGCCGCCACCTTCGACAGGAAGTTCAGAGTCAAGTGCTCAGAGTTAAATGGGCGTTACATGAGCAATGAGTTCAACCTGGAGGCAAGTAATTATTCAGTCAGGTTTTCTTACCTACCACTCAGGCTGAGCACTGACCTTGGCTTCAGCAGCATCGTGTTTTCTTTAAAATATGTAAAATGATTGACATGTCCTGGTAGCTGTAATCAAACAGGAAAAAAAATACTAAGTTTCATTTGAATAGGAAGTTGACTTTTCCTGTGGGCATTTCTCAGTTGTGGGTCTCTTCTCTGCTGGATATTTGAGGAGGTGAGCCTTCCCTCACTGACAGAGAATTACTCCTGTTAAACAGAATTACCACAGGAATATTTCGATACCTCTAGTGAGCCCAGGTACAGGAAAGGGCAGGACCTTCTTAGCTACTTAGTAAATGTTAAGAAAATGTAAAAATTTTCATGTTATGTTTAGGTAACACCTAAAAGCTGATAGAAGAAAAAACCACTATTTATTCAGATAGGTAAATCAAAAAAGTCCTCTGCCACTTCATAGTCAACAGCTAGAAATATTAGAATGCATTTTTTACTATATTAGAACTGACTGAATTAATCTGTGTATTTTTCACTGGCATAAAAAGAATTAATTTAGCCTTTAAGATATATGTGATAATATTCTTCCTATCTGTTGACGAACTTCAATGTAATATATTGGGAGCCAGCAGGCTTGGAATATAAAACACTTTTTAGTATCTGATCCCTTATTTTTCTCTTGTACCAGGTTAATATTCTACACAGCTCCAACTCCAACTTCATGGACCATGTAAATCATATGATAGTACAACCACAATTTCTCCAATCTGTTCACCACCCTGAAGGGGGTGTGAGTGCTGTCCACAATTCAGGTATGTGATACCTTTACAGAGACTACTCATAATGATTCAGTTATGTCAGTGTTTCCCATGAGTCAGCCTGGTCAGCAAGCAAAAGTCCTGAGGTGCCATAGATACAGCTTGTAAACCTCGCAGAGATCTTTGCACAAGTGTGAAATTCTGTTGAATTCTATTCTGTCTTTAAAACCTGGTGTCCTTTCATTTTGTACTCTGACCCACATAGTCAAGAAAATGTCTTTGTTTTAGTGTTAAATGGTATGAAAGGTAAAATTTATGCTCATATTGTCTTTGTGCATCTGTATTTCTATAGCATATTAATTTCTGCCCATTCCTCTCTAAACAGAAGGAAGAAATGTTTGTATTATTTTCAAAATACATAATTGCCTCAGTGGCTCTGTTAGCTGATGTCAAGGCCTCAGTCTGGAGCTCTTTGTAGAGAAGACATGTTCACTTAGCTATGCACAGTGGGCATTAGTATATACTAAATATGGAATTGTAATTTTTTAGATTATATGAGCTGAAATGTATATATATATATGTACCCAAATCTGAAACATTTTCAATGACGTTAAACCCAGGGAAAAGATTCCTGCTTAAAAGTTGAATTCTGAAATCATTTTATCTGAATGATACATACATAAAGAAGTAAAGCTGATCTAAAGGCTAGATAGTTATAAAGTCTGGTTTTTGTTTATACATGTGGAAACAGTTTACTAAAATGAACCCAAATTTTTAGTAAATAAACTATTTCCTACCAGTTCTTTCTTCTTTATTATTGTTCTGATGTCAGACTTCCATTGTTGTAGGCAGGGCAAGGTAATAAAATGGGTTACAAAACCACTATAGCTCCTGGAACTGCAGTACCCTGAGAGCAAAGGTACAAAGAAAATGGTAGCACTTCTCCACCAACGTAATTATAGAGCTTATTGTATATAGTAGTTCAGAGAGATTTTCTTCTGTGAAGGTGAAGACCGAGGCTTCTCAGAGTACAACAAAACAGTGAGGAAAAACCTCCTCAGTCACCCAGGAAGGTTGTAAAACAGGCAAATAGAGTGGCAATGCATTATTTTATTTCTTGGAGATTGAGATTCAAATCACAGTACAAGTGCTTGAAACCTTTGAAAATATAAGCTTTTGGATGCACTTTTTCTCACAAACAAGGCTGACACCTCAGCTGCAATCAGAAGGGGTCAACATGCAGGTAAGAGAACAGAACCTTATTGCAAAAAGACTAGTTCCGAAACTGGTTCTGCACAGATTGACTACTTATCTTCTGTAGGAAAGTGGCTCAAAGAAAAAATGGTAGGGTACTTGCTTTTTAGTTATGCTTTAGAATGCTCATTTATAAGGTGTCTGAAAGCACCATATGTGTATTCTCTGTCTGAGTAGGTGGGCACTTGTCAACAGTTTCTGTAGCCCCAGGGCCATGGCAGATGTCTGTCCCGATTCTCAGTCCAAAGGAAGAGGTTCTCTGGGTTATAAATTGACAATTAGTTTAGTGGGGATTAGGTGATTTGTTCCACAAATATCGGTCCATGTCCTTTTCTGCCTTTTGTTCCAGTTGTTCCGAGCGTGGCCACTATTGTTATCATAATCTGTGTGACCATTCTCATCTTCGTCATAACCCTGGGCGTCTATCGGATCCGGACGGCTCATCAGCACAGCTCTGCTGACCATGAGGGAAGCAAAGAGAATGAAATGGATTGGGATGACTCTGCTCTGACTATCACCGTCAACCCCATGGAGGTACTTTCCTGAGGCACAGTGTTCTACCATAGCACTACCAGGGTCACTGTCTGGGCTGGTTTAAACTTCTCTCAGAATACAGTTGTTAGGACAGTTTTATACACACTCAGGACCCCATCTCAGTTTTCAGCTCTGCATATCATGATAATATACAGTTGAGAACTTAATATTTGTTATCACATAAAATTACTAAATAGATGATGAAGAATTGCTGGGTGTAACACCACTTCCTCTCCCAGTCACATTTGTACCCTAGGTGCTCAAGATGATACAGTTTCTTTGTTTTTAACTTTTTAATTTAAACACTAATATACTAAAAGAGTGGGGGAATGATCAGCAGTTTAAAGAAACTGATGTTGAAGGCTTAAATTTTGGCAGCACGACTAACGAAGACATTGCTTATTGACATTCCATTCTTCTTAAAACTGTTTTTGAATATTTGCTACCAAATTGTATAAGATTTGATGCCTAATAATCACGTTATGGTAGAAAGCAGATTTTTCCAGCATGTTATCATTTTTAAATGTGAATTAAATGCTCATATTCTCACAGGCAATGACCTAGTGGGAGGCAACCTTTCTTCTACTGTCTCTCATTTTTTTACATGTCCTGCAGAAATATGAAAAGCCACATCAGGCAGAAGAGGAGAGTGAGGAAGAAGACATAGAAGATGAAGACACAACCAGTGCTGAATCAGATGAAAGTGAAGAGGAGGAGGAGGAAGAAGAGGAGGAAGAGGAAGTGATTGTCCAAAGGGGAGACAAACAGACTGCCACCAGGCAAGAGCAATTGGAGTGGGATGATTCAGCACTCCCATACTAGCAGCCCTCCAGCCACTTTGCTTTTTTGTAACAACCAGTACAATGATTTTTCAGAGTCTATGAATTCGTTGACAGGATTTGAACTTCTGCTTGCCCATAACTATTTTGCCTAAAATGATCTTCTTGTAGTAATTGGTAGTGACAGAACTGACCCTTTTCTTACAAAGCCTGGAGAAAACGTGGTACAAACGGACTGGCATACCCAGTACCAGTCATATAGAATTGGATCTGTTAGCAAGCATAGTTCTCATTTCCTGTTTCTGTACCACCAGATAATGTGACAAAGGTCTTGGCAGTCAATCCATAGAGGTTTTTTGCCTTTGCTATTTTTCTCATACAGGAGATATTCTTATGGAGAGTTACTTGTGTGGGCCTACACACTCTAACAGGTGTAAATTATAATCCAATCCAAATTGGGGCAGAGCTTTAGTGCTGCAGGGGACATATGTTGTCTTGTCCTGCCTTCTTGGATGTTAATTGTCTTCTTGCAGGGAATATGTGGGAGCTGACATGAAATGCATGCGTGCCTATGTACAAGTGGACAGTGTATTTTTTCAGGCATGCTGTCAGACCCTGAAGAGAGGGATTTTTATCTAACCTACCAACAGACATTTAAGAGCATTTTAAAAGAAACCAGCAACAACAAGGGCCTGCTGAAGGTTACAAAAAAAAACAACCAACCAAAACCACAAACAACCCACTTGTTCTGTGTCCACAGATTGAGTAATATGCTCTTATGCAAACTGTAAATTCTGATGGGATTGATTCACTGAAAATCTGTAGAGCTGCTCATTAGTTATGGATTGAGCAATTTGCAGCAAATCGATGCTGTAAACTGTCTGTCTCGTAAAATCATTATCTTGCTGCAGCATCTTACTGAAGTAGTGGAAAAGAAGTGACCCCATTATTCCATAGCTGTGTATGGCTGGGATTTAAACAATTATTTTAGATGAGAAAAGTGTTCCCTTTTGCTTGGTGAATGCCAGCTGGAATTCCTTTCTGCTCTATTGTATAAAACATTATGCCCTATTTCTTCTGTACCCCTATGCACTTACAGTGCCACAAGAGAAGGGAACAACATGCACAGCTGCCAGCTCTCTTTTGTGCTTATAATTTTCCCTTCTTCTTCCTGAAGCCATTAATATTGAGAAAAGGTTTTATAAAGTAGAACAAGGAAAAATAAAACCTACCTGGAACCAAAATAATCGAAAACAAAAACTAAACTCTTAAGAGGTTGAGAGAGTATTTTAGTTTATTATGGTAACACAGCATATTTTTCTTAAACACTGTTTAAAAAAAAAAAAAAAACAAAGCAAAGCTATGTAAAATGTGTTGATACGTCTGTGTGGTGTGTTTTTGTTCCCTTTCCTTAAATACCTTTGCATCTTCAACTGCTCTGCATCCCAAATGCTGCAGCACTTGCTAGGAAAACTGCTCTAATGCATAAATCCAGAATGGCATGGAAGTGAATGTTGCTTAGTGGCTTGTCTTGTTTTCCCCTAAGTACTTAATTTTCTTTACAATTTCATAATTGACTTTTGCTTTTGTAATTTGCTGTTTAAAATGAGCTGCTTCCTCTTCTCCTCTCCCCCAGAGAAACAAGCAGTGTTGCCACAACAAGACCTTCCTGAGCACCCCTGAGTGGTAGTTGATGCTGCAAACAATCATTGGAGCAATCTTGAGGGTATCCACCCTTCTCACTACACTAAATTATTAGCAGCTCCTGACTGCCTTGGAATATAGAGAATTTATTGTGGGATTGGGGATTCTTTTAATTCCAGTTTCTGCATCTGATAGTTGAGGGGAAATACTTAGAGCAACTAGGCCTTGTAGTTTTACAACTAAAAAGTAATTGAAAAAACTCCATATTAATTTCAAATTAGAGATCCCAATGCTTTTATTTGTTGTGCCGACAGTCACACTGTCACATGACTGTTAAGACTGGCAATACAGGCCTTTTCTGATGTTAGCAGCCCTGTTTCTCATATGTATTAAACTTAGAAGAATAAAACTTAGAATAATATTTGCAGAATCAAGCCCACATCATAAAGATAATTTATCTGCAGGAATGACAACCATAAAAATGCCCACAATTTCTGTTTAATTAAAAATATTAATATTTCTAGATATCTTTAACCAAAATTTTTAGTTAGATCATTTCCTACCATCCTAGTGTTAATTTTTGTTTGTTAGATGAAGCAGGCTATTCATGATGCTTGTTAATAGCAAATCTTTCTGCTCAGAAAAGATTTAAAATTAGAACTAGATATTTAAAAATCAAGCTCAGATTTAAAACTGGACTTAAATTGGTTTTAAGTTTCTGTTATTCCTGAGTATTATTATTATTTTTGTTGTTGTCACAGCAAACCTTAGGGCAACTTGAAAACAGCAATTTACAACCTTCTTTGACAACACTTAATTATTTTACATGTTTGTAAATTCATCAGTGTGTTTCTTCATTTAATAGGCTCTTTTGTTACTGGAAGCAAATCTTTTCAGGTTGTACTCGTAGATTACACAAGAAGCAAAGTATTTTCTCTACTGTAAATAAACCTACATTTTTAAACCTAAGCAAAGTAAATACAGGCATGTGTGTTATCACTAAAGTTGGGTTTCCAATAAGATATTCAGCAAACTAAAACGTTTATCACTGTACTCATTAGATTACTCATTGGAGTGCATTATGCAGCATTTTTCATCCAAATAAACAGAAAAATCCTTTTCACAAAATGTTAGTAAGAATGAGACATTTCTTCACAAATTTAACCCTAAATATTTGTACAACACTGCCGGCGAAAGCTTACTTATAGAAAATCAGAGAAACATCACTTTTTCTCAAACAATTTTAACAATATTTCCTCCCCTCCTTGAATTACTCTTTTATGTAAACTACTTGCAGAAAAATGAACCAGAGCATATACACATATATTTGCATAATTACACAGAGATGTGGGGGTTTTCCCCTTAATCAAAAGCCAAAAGTCTCTCCTTTCCTCTCTGGAAAAAGTGTTTAGAATTGTAAAATCACCTTGGTTGGAAAGGACCTCTAAGATCATCAAGCCCAACCATTAACCCAGCATGCCAAGCCCACCACTAATGTGTGTGTCCAAGTGCCACATCTACGTGTCTCTTAAATCCCTCCAGGGATGGTGACTCCACCACTTCCCTGTGCAGCCTGTTCCAGTGCCTGACAACCTTCTAATGAGGAAAATTTTCCCTGATATCCAATCTAAACCTCTCCAGTACAATTCGAGGCTATTTCCCCTTGTCCTGTCACTTGTTAGCTGGGAGAAGAGACCAATCCCCACCTGGCTCCACCCTCCTCTCAGGTGGGTGTAGACAGCCCTCCTCATCAGATTTATGATCCAGATCCTTCCCCAGCTCCTTTGCCTTTTCGTGGACTCACTCTAGCCCCTTCTTGTAGTGAGGTGGCTTTTTTTTACAGCAGCAGTAAACAAGTGTATCCAAAGAAACAATTTCTGAAGAGGTGACCACAATACATGACACATCAGGAATGCACACGCTAGAGGTCTAAAATGACACCACAGTAATGATGCCTTTAAATCTTTGCAATTCTAACACCTAGGGCTGTGAAAAGCTGCAAAACCTACACATGCAAATTCAGTAGTATGGAATGTTATCTGAATTAATGTAACTGCCTGAGTGGCTATTTGTGATTAATAGCTCTCATTTCTTTTTTCACTTCTACCCCCTCCACAGGTGTTCTATCTTTGCAAGTAAACCTTAAAATGCACAGTTTTTGAGATTAATCTCAATATTCACTGTATTGGCTGACACCAGTTCAAATTATTAGCTATAGACATGTAGGGTTCATGACAACGTTAATAATAATTATAATAAACTGTTCATACAAAGAGGTAATAATATCCTGCAGTGCTGGCATGATTGCTTTTTACCTGGTGATGATATCCCTTACCAAGGGCTAATGGAGTTAGTGCAGTTTATTTCCCTCTCTGGTAAGTTGTGGTGCTGAGCTTGCTGAGCACCTGTGCACCATCTTTACCTACATTCTGGAAGAAATTAAGACTCACGATCAGAGGGTTATAAAGTTCCTCCTGTGGGGACAAAATCTAGTGTCTCCATTGCAGGAACTGTCCCTTCCTGACCCTAGACTTAAAATAATGTCATAGGAGATCAGTAGCCCCAGGTGAAGGACTGGTCAGAGGGTAATGTGATACCAGCCCTTCAATTTGGCAAAGCTTTTTGATCCCTGCACCTATTTTGTGTCTCAGCTGTCTCCCTGAGAGACAGCTTTAATCTTTTACCTGGTAGGGATCCCAGCAGCTAGGGGCAGGACACTTCCTCCTCTGAAAGTTTTGGTGCTAGCACGTGGAGCACTCCATTTCCACGGCTTCATGTTCAGCAGAAAAGGAGAATGAAGGACTTTACTGAGGTGACAGCATGCAAAGGTCTGGTGGGACTTAGCTGCTCAAAGTATCCTGGAATATAAAGTATAATACCAAAATTAAGGACACTTGCAAAAACATATGGATACTTAGAAAGGGAGAGGAAATAAAACTAAGTACCTCTCCAGGGCTTCCTTGTCTCTTACTTCACACGTGCTGATTGGAATGAAAATCTTGATAACATGATATTCCCAATATCAGGGGGGATATCAGGTTTTATCAGGTCCTGACCTGATAAAATTACTGAATAATAATAGAGGAAATGTTTGGTGGAATCTGGATGTGTAGTAGCCTTATCTAGGTATTTTACTTACTTTTCACCACAAGTCTTGGTATTAATGCACCTCTGGGCAACCCTTGTAGCTCCTGACCTTGAACTGAACAGCATCTTAAAATAGTCCTTCACCAGACAGGCAAATCTGAGGCAGGCACAAAAAAACCAAAAAAAAAGAATAATAAACAACAAAAAATCAAACATCAAAAAGATTTTCAAAAACAGCAGAAATAAAACCACTTTTGAAATCACTAAACATATTATTGTTAATAGTGCATAAAGCTTCAGCTAGTATCGCCAACCACAGAGCTTTAAATTTCTCCCTCAGGCAGAAAGGCTGATGGGTTTTGCCCACAGAGCCTGCAAACCTCCCAGCAAAACTGCCACTGCAAACAGCTGCCCCATCCTTCAAACACCTCCATGGTCCTGAAGAAATCAACGCTCTCATGCTAATATCCAAACCAATGAAAGATTTTGTATCCAGTGATCAGACTCTGCTTTAGCACTAGGTTGTTAGTCTTTCCTGGAATCCAGGTCCTTTTTTTGCTAGCATAGAGACTAAAGAACAACCACTAAAGCTACAGCGGAGCAAAACTCATAATCTCAAGAAATATTTCTGCTAAATGTATCAGGACAATTACTCCAGTGACCTCTCAGAAAGTAATTATACTTCATCACCTGTGAAGGAGTAGCAAGATGTGAGCTATGTATGTCTTAGTTTTTGTTATTATTTGTCCCTAAAGAAGACATGATCATAAACATAAAAACATACAATGCTTGAACAGTGCAAAAGTGAAAGGGGAGCAAGGGCTTTATTATTATGAATTATTATAGATAATTTATTAATAATTTATAATTACTGTGAATAATTTCACATTATTGAAGCTTAGCAGAATGATTTGAATCCAGAAGGTTGTATATGGTCATAACTTCATTCCTGGTGATGGAAAGACAGGCACCAGACCAGATAACATTTTCCCTTGAGGCATTTTGCTGCCTTTGAGAAGGCATCAACAGTTATTCAATAGTTATGGTTTCCATGCCTCTCTGTCACATAAGAATAGTGATGCTGCCTTCCCTCACAAAGCACTTTAAGCCCTGGAGGTGAAAGCACCAAAGAGCTTGGTGATGTTATGATTCAATAATTATCCTGCAGCTCTGCTTACAGCCTTCTGTTGTTGAGCACTCTGTACATGTGCAAAAGGGGTGACCCGATGGTTACAGTCAAGGACTTTGGGCTGGTGCTTCATTAGTTATTGACTATAAAGAAGTACTTTTAATAGTATGAAGCATCAGAAAGACTAAAACAGAGTTTAGGAAAAGCCCTTATTCCTATTTTCGGCACGAACTCGTGGGGAAATTGTGCATTGTGTTGAAGCTACATGGCCATATATTGGCACTGTTTATGTCTGTGCTGAGAACAAAGAAGCAGAAGGATTTTTTTCTCAGCTAAGTACATTGTACAGTAAAAGATTTCAGCTTTCCCCAGGCAAGGTGCATAAAGCCCATCAAATGCAAAGAAGCTGTCTCCAAATAGGGAGCAAGGGTTTTACAATAGCATTCTGTTCTCATACTCTGGAAACCCAGAACATTTCATGGGAGTAAAAGGCTTTTCTGCAGCCCTACCTATTCTTTTTGCATAAATCTGGACACAGTTTGGGGTTTTCAGAGCTTTCAGGTGTCTTTAGGTGTCTTAAGACATAAATCTATTTTTGGTTGAAGGTTTCAGGATATCTTAAGGAGAAAAAAAAAAGCCAAAAATATTGCATTGTCTATTTTCTTTCTAATTCTGTCTCCCCTAAATATAAACAGATGCAAAAGACTTGATCAGACAATCCTGACCAAGCCTGTGACAACAACGACATTTCAAACTAGTGCTGAAATTGCAAATAAATTCCTGTCTACAATCTGCTTAATGTGCACATGTATAGATGAGGAGCTGTATGGTTATTTGAACTGGCATGCTCTGGGAATGTGGAATGGATGAACTGCAGTCAGTTCCCTTAGAAAACTGAATTATTATTTAGGGAAAAGTGAACAGGAAGATAGAAGAGAATACTGCATGAATAACAAAAAGAGTTAAGGTCTATAGTTGATGTGAAAAAAGCTGGAATTTAATCTTGTAGGAAAAAAAAGACACATTAAAAGCTTGAGTGTCAAATGGTAAGAAAATGGAAATATGCTGTTTTCGTGTCCAGACCTGACAACTATCAGAATGAACAAGAGAATGAATTTGGGATGTTGGAAGGGTTCTGAAATGATCACATGCATATGCTCGTACGTGTGTGTGTGTATATGTCTAAACATAGTATACAAAATACCACCTAATTATTGCCACCATGGAGGTGATGTTTGTGCTAATGAACTAGAAGCTCAGTTATTTAGCATGGTTGGTGCTGGTCTGGTCCTTAGTCCCAGCAGGGCTGGGAGTGGACCAGACCATGAGAGATGTTACTATGCTGTGCATACATTGAGTAGGAAATTTTAGGGCCAAGGAAGCATCAGTTGTAGAGAATTTCTACAACAAACATACTCTGTAGGTTGATGAGGAACTGGGAGCACCCAAGACAGACTACCTGCCATATTGTAAAGGCCTTTAAGTAAACTTTTTGTCCTGATACATTCTCCTAAGTAACCACATAATTAAGACTCTTGATTTTTGAAAGCACACATAATACAGAAAGATTTCAAGGATAGTGATCATCCCTGAACAACTGTGAGACCTGTAGTTATTACCTCCATTCTCAGAATTAACTATTGGCACATTTATTATTGACTTCTCCAGAAACTGATCTGAGAATATGAAGTACATCTAAAAAGGGGGGGGGGGGGGGGGTGGGGGGGGTGTTGTCTTATATATATATATATATATTGTGTTACAAATAATGCATCACTAGAACCTTGAGTAAATTCCTGATTGTGGTTAACAGGCAGTTCTGTTCAAAGGGTCATCACAACAGGAGTGGAAAGATATATCAGAATGGACTATTGCTTTGCAGAGTAATACACACTATGGTTAGACCTCCTAAGAACTGTTTCATCTAAATTTCAGCATGTTTCAAAGTTGCTGCTAGACTCATCAGATCCTAGAAATAAAGATTAGTAGACAAAGAAAAAGTAGTGCAGGTAGAGTATTATGCTAACAGTGCAGAAATGTTCCCTAGAATATATATTCTAATGTTGGGGGGGGGAGGGGTGGCTTCAACCTATTTAAATGTTTCTAAGCCTAGGGCTTTTACTGCTTCCCTTAGGAGATTGTTCTAGAGTCTATTAGAAATCACCACTGGAAATCTTTCCCTGAAAATAAATTTAAATAATCCTTTTTGTAATTTTTATCTCATTAGTCCCAGTTATGCCCTTTTGCACCATTCTAAATAATTCCTCTAACCATGATTTATATCCTTTGAACATTTTTAGATAGTGATCAAGTTTGTTGCCTTTGGTCATTTATTAGAGAAGCTGTGAATCCCTCCTCATCCCAATGCATTCCCTCAGTATCGTATTTCTTACCTTTTCATGAAATGTCTCTAATGCAAGAACTAAAACCCCTGGTGTTTCCTTAAATTACTCATGGTCAGTTCACTCTGTTAAAGTGCTCTGTGTTGGTGTGTGTCACTGCATAGATTGTCAAAGGTTAAACAATAAACTTAGACTGAAACTTGATTTTTAAAAAAATCTTTTCTGTAATCTATGGTTAAGTTCTCATATGATATGAATTTGACAGTGTCTTTTATACTGGTATGATTTAACAAAGCCAACCAATAAAAGCTGAAGCCAACTAAACAGTAATTCAAAGTTGTAATTTGTTAAAAATTAGATCGCTGTCATTAATGTGAAACAGACTTTGTCATTCGTGTGCCCATGATTTTAAGTCTCCCTACACTGAAGAGTAACTATTACCAGTACTTTAAGACAGATTGTATTGCTTCTTCTAAAATCTCATTGGCAGAATGCACCTACTTTCTAAACCAAGTACTTTCAGCCATGTGCTCACTGCTGCAAAGAAATAGAATGGTGCCAACTCTTCTGATTACTGTCATGCATTTTAGGCAAATTTGCGATGCATTTATGGTCTCTGACTGGCATGAGCCCTGATCACAAAGGCAAACAGGAAGGATGTGCAAAGTCAGCTTTGGTATTTTAGTTGACCTGTTTCGTTCATCTGTTGTACCTGAAAGCCAAACCTGAACTGAAATCCTTTTGCCCAAAGGCCCACTGCATCAATAAGACCAAAGGGAAATGAAACCATCTTCCTCATTTGGTCCGTCTACAAGGATTGGTGTGCAGGAGCACAAAGGCTGCCAGTAGTGACTTTGGGGAACTCTACACTTCCCTCAGCACGTCTTTGTCCCTATAGATATCAATCAGCACTGTGCAAACTATGTTGTAGGAAATGAATTGCCAGGAGTAGATTTAGATCACCTGCCACTTCTCTGCCCACCTTTCCAAAATGAGCCATTACATAACAAGTAACAGAGTCTAAAAGACTGGGTAGGAAGATGAATGAGCCTTGCAAGGTGAGGAGGTTGCAACACAAAGGGAGAGAGAAAAGAAGAGCAATTCCTGAGCGAGGAACTGTAAAACATGACAAATTGTGATGAGCAGCAAAGCAGGAAACAGACATTCACCCTGAATATTGTTGCAGTTTAGTGAAAGGGGTTGTTCTAGTTAGAATTAACCATATAGTTATTAAATATTTTAAATGTTACTAGGAGCAGAGGATTTTGAAGAGCTGAGAAATAAACTCATCATGTGGAATGTAACAGCTGTGCTCTAATTGGCTGGGACAATTCTCTTTCATATTGCATCATAGCTCGGCAGTAAAAATGGTACTTCATCTGCCTGCAGAAATGTAGGACTTTTCACACACAATTCATCATTTCCCAGATTCCTTCCATGGTGGTGCATTAGTTCTTGTTGAGGAGCAGTAACTGCAGTTGGGTAGCATGTATTTTGTAGCTTGGGATTGCTTCCTCACAGTCCTATTTCTGTGTAGTTGTGGCCACTTCTATTGATAATAAAAAAATACCAGAGAAGGGATTCAAATAAACTTACGCTGTATGTTTGTGACTCCATAAATGTGTCTCGAACCAACAGACTCTTAAGTCCAGGAGAGATGGTCTTATATGAAATATCTTAATGTCTATGTGAAACATCCATAAACCACATCTTGAAATGTCTTGTTGCAGATGGCTAAATGCATTTCTGGAAGCATGAATCTATACAATTTATGCAGTATGATGATTTTAATAACTATATGCAATTAAAAAGGTGAATATGAAATGATCTGTTCAACCCTGACATTTTCTTTATGAAAATGTACAGTAAATTTTGACACACAGTATAGTACACAAAATACAACTTTAGATATAGTGAGAAGTTGTACAAAACCCCTTCCATGGCATAGTGGTGTATTTCATAAAAGCCATGCCAATTTGCACAATCAGTTATGAATTTTAACACTGTTAATAGCCATATGTTTTCCCCTTGACTGATTAAATGCATAATTGAAATAAATCTGTTATTACGAAATGTGTTCTATACATCTGTACCTGTATAAAGACAGATTCATTTTTGCGGTCACTGTGGCACTTTCTGTGAATTGGCCAATAAATATAATTTTAGAATTTCACATAAAAGGTAATGTTCTGTAATCTTTATTTCACCAGTTATTGGGATGTTCTCATTTCCTGAACCCTTAAACATTAGCACACATCTGATGGCCAGAGGTTAAATATCTGGTCCATATCTGTCAGGTCTTCAACTAATTCCTAGGGAGGAATATGCCATATGTCAAAAGACTTAGTCCAGTTTTAGAGCATCTACATAACTTTTCCTTCTGCTGAAAACAGGCAAAGGGAAGCAAGGGGAAGGAAACTTTTTGAAGAGAAATTGGTATTTACATTTAATAGCCATTTGTTTTCACACTTCATTTTGGTGTGATAAAAGATTCTAAAATATTAAAGAGAAGGATGAATATACCATATATTACACACATAAGATGTGACATAGTACAAAGGGAAAAACATGACTTTGAGTTGCCTGCCAATGAATTGCATTAGCACATGTGATATAAGTGTTCTCTTCACATTTAAGAATACACCTGACTTCTACTTGCCTTCTACTCTGTCTAGAGCTCCCCTCCATGATCAATCAAGTTCTTCAACAAGATGTTACACTGATTACATAAGGTATGATCTACAAGTCACAATAAAAACTCAACATACATACTTCATTAGCTACATGCAGTTAAGTTCCCAACATCAGCTAAGAAGCAATTCAGCTCTTTTGAATTTTCAGAAGGGTCCATCTCCCACTTCAGAAGTCTCAGTGACAAGCAAAAGCTTAACCTTAACATCTAAATCACTGTCTCCAATCCTGACTGAGCTGAACACAGGAAGTGCTGAAAGCAACAATAGACTTCACATTCCTGATTTCAGTGGCATAGCATACCATGGCTGGTGGAGTTTTGGAAACTCCAAATTCCTCCCAGTGCAAAGAACTCAGAGATACTTTTATAAATGCTATTTAAATACAGTATATGCAATGGATAGAGCTTATACTTTGCCTATACAGTTAAGATACCAATCAAATATTTGCACATACTAAGGTCAAGTATATGCAAAATGGCATAAAGCATTATACGTATCTATAAATGTATAATAGCCTAAGAAAGTCTTACTACACACAATTTATGTTATGATGTAATGACTCAGAGCAAATTAAAAATGTATAAACAAATGACAGATATTAGCATTTAACATATTACTGACTTGTTGATATTTAGGCAGCATAACAAAACCCATTTTATACATAAGAGGAAAAACATATACTTGAAAAATGGTTTCCAGTTTTGAAGATTGCCCTCAAATGGCCTATGAAGTAACTTACATTTTCTCTTCACAGAATCATTTAGGCTGGAAAAGATCTCCAAGACCATGAAGTCCAATCTTTGACCTTTGACCTAGTTGCCTTGTCAACTAGACTTTGTCTTCTTGGGTTTGTGTACCATTTTTGAGTTTAGAAAAATAACATAGCCATATTATTGCAAAATTTAAGCTAATCACAGTATGCACATTACATTAAGGGATTTGCCCCAGAGTTCTTGATGTCTAAGTGGTCTATGATTTAATTTTCACTGCTAACAGCCTGCAGGAGGAATGCATTTTACAGTAGCCAGGCCTTCATAAATCCCTCATACTCTAAATTCATATAAACTTTTGTATGAACTTCCTCTTTACCTAAGGAGAGCCAAGAAGACATACTTAAATAATACATCCTGCAGTCCTGAAAGGGTACTCCTTTTAGCACAACACATGATGTTAAATATGGTCATTTTCATTCTTTAATAGTAAAACTTCCCAAGGGTCTGAAATATTACCTACCTAGGAGTAGTTGTGCTGAGTGAACCACCAGCAGATCTGGGCCTGCTGTTGGCCTGCATGGCTCCAAGGCCTATTTTCTTAATAGAAAACGGAATTTTAAAATCTAATTATCCTTCCTTCCTTAGAGAGCAATTCCTGACTGCCTTTCCTCTCCTCTCATCCTTCAATGCAGTCTAGGTTTGTACTTTTTGTGTGTCATTAGTTTAATATAAAATAAAAAGAAACTTATATCACACATTGGTCCCTCCCAGAGTAACCATTAACAATTTTATATATAGAAAAATATAGACCTATCCAATGTTCTGAGAAGGCATATAAGTCACTGCAGGATTGCCCATATGTTTTGTTTCTAGCAACTTAAAGCGCTGTTAGCTCCTCTCCGGAATTTATGATAAGCTTTTCAGAAGTCCTGAGTCTAGACCTAATGACTTGTAATGAAATTACAAGTGCTCTAGAAAGGGAGATTAAAAATAGAAATAGAATAGAAATAATTTCTATTTATAATTTCCTTCCATGAATAGTTCCAAGCTTTTGTTGCCTCTGAAGGTTTTCTAACAACACCCATGATATTTATACCTAAATATAGAAAACCTACAGCAAATCATAGTGGCTTAGTCTATTTGATAAGATACCTCAGGTAGTCAAACACTATGCTACAGCTTCCCCAGTTTAGGAAGCTGAAAACCTCCTAACACAGACTCACAAAAGTTTTGTTGTTTTTTTTTCCTTAGCTCCACCCAAGACATATTAGGGAGAATAAATCAAAAATTGAAAGTTAACTGATAAAAGCACCCTTTTCATTTATTTGCAGGCTATTATTTGTACTATGACAATGTTTAAACCTCAGTCATCTACCACACCAAAAATATCAAACTAACTGCTGATCCTTAGTAACAAGAACAGGTAAGGTAGTAGAAGGTGTTACAGCAAAGAAAAAAAATTAGCATTTAGCTCTTTTCTGGCGTATGGCTTTGAACTGAAAGAGAGAGGGTTTAGATTATATATTAGGGAAAAATTCTTTACTATGAGGGTGGTAAGGGGCTGGAAAATGTTGCTCAGAGAAGCTGTGGCTGCCTTATCCCTGAAGGTGCTCAAGGACAGGTTGGGTTCCCTGGTTTAAGGGAAGATGTTCCTGCTCATGGCAGGGGTTTGGAACTGGATGATCTTTTAAGGTCCCTCCTGACCCAAACCATTCTATGGTGGATCACAGGTGGTGAATCCCATTCTCAACCAGAAATGTCTGCTCAAATGAAAGCACCATCATAAAAGGATTTCCAAACATGTAACAATGAGCTGTAGGAGTTCAGAGAGAAAAAATAATGTTTGTAAAAGATTTTGATAAAATAAAATTAATACATAGCTGTCTCCAAATTTCCCAAGACCTTGTAAAACATCATGTTCTATAAAGTTAGTGACCTTATAAGGAGACATTGACAGAGGTGTGTACTAGACACAAAAAGCACTAGAGGCCTTAGAGTAAGAAAAAACAGGTTTGTTTTTTTTCCCCTACGTTTTAAAGTAGAGGGTTTGAAATGTCTTTCTAGTCTGACCTTAAAAAATAAAGAAAAAATTTTTACTTCCCTGAACGTAATCATGGATAACAGGAGGAAGAAAATATTTAGGCACATTATTGCAAACATCATCTTTAAAACAGAGTTTGTGCAGAAATATAAGCAAAACCTTTAGAAATATAGCATTTAGTGAATGAGTGCAACCATGTTTCTGAGATTACTAAAAAATTTGCAAGTAGGGTTTTATTTTTAAACCCTTCCTAGCCCTGCTAGCTGCTTTTTCAAAGGAAGAGGAAGGATTCCGTCTGCTCTTACTGTCTTTCAGTGTGGTGGTCAATGAAGAGGGCAAAACCTGGATCTTCTTTGTGAAATTTATGTCTTCACATAAGGTAGGCAGGAATAAGATGCTGAGTTTCAAACTGAGTTTCAGTTACGTCTCAAGTTCAGTTATATCTTTAGAACAAGCAAAGTATTTTTCTGTTGAAGAGATGGTTGACTTAGTTTATGAGGATTAATTGTACTGCTTCATTTGACATACATTCTTGTATCTCTCTCCTTACTGTGGTATCTGAAAACTTTCTACACTTAACTGCAGTATTTCTGTCTCATTCCTTCAGAAAGATATTTAGGAGAAAAGGTATCACCATCCCAATTAGCTATACTAGCAAAAGTTTGAGTTCAAAGCCTATATCCCATATGTTTCTTCAGTTTAATGGCAGCATTTTTGGTTTTAGAATTCTTTTTACAATAAATAAATGCTGTTTAGCCCAAACAGCTCGTTTCAGTCCCATTTAGGATAACTAAGGGTTCTAGTTTAGAGATAGAGTATTGTTGTAGAATATGCGTCCTCTGCTGCTTGATTAAACGCCAAGTCAAAGCTGACACATTTAGTCAAAATAATTGTTGAGGCAAAAGGACTGTTGAAGTGGGAAACATCAATTTTATTTATGCTGTTTCAAAAGTCTAGAGTACACACAAGGTATTTTGCTGCTGATTTTCAGCCAAGGCAGGTATTTATTTATTGCACTATTTTGTAAATACCACCATTCTAAGTGGAATTATTGTCACTGGAAAAATTAAACATAACTACTACCTTCATTCAAGGGTGACAGGGCAACAAATTAGCCAGGATTTTGAAAGATGCCTACTCTGGTATTCTGGAAGTGATTGCATTTTGGGGCATTAAGGGCTGATTTCCACAAGACATTGAACAACAACCCTGTGAAAACCATTTCAGCCATTATTAGACTGTCTCATGCAGAAACATCGTCCTTGTTCACCAGCTGGTTCAGAAACCCTGTGTGATAAAACCAATGCCTATGAGACAGACACACACACACTGAGGCCCATGAACTGGCAGGCAACCTCTTCTTTTTCAGAAAACCTACTAATATTGGAGGCAAAAAAACCCTAAAACCACTAAGAGACAGCCACAATTTTGCCATTTTGTCACTTGCAGCAGTTGTGGAGGAAGGTTCAGGACCAGCAACCAGGTCATTGTAGGCAACAGCAGTGAATTTATGACTATCATGTGGAGATAGATGAAGGAGCACTAAAGGAAAGGTATAATTATTCATGATCTTCTGAAGGATGATTAAAAAATCATGAAGTTAACAGATTCTGTTTACCTACCTCAGTGAAGTTTAAGTCTCTTTGTATACTATTCTTCCATCCTTCCATAGTTTTCAGTGAACATCTAGTCTTAAACTAAGACTTTCATTCAGTCAACAAGCAAAGATCAATAACTAGATGAAACAAAACATGTGTTCCTTGTGTAATGCACTTTATATATTGATTAGTTAACTCTGTAAAGTATTTTGAATCTTTTGGTACAGAAGATGAGATAGGAATGTAAGCTACTCATTAGCCTCTCTGACTTGACAAGTACAATCAACTCAGATTAATCCTTCAGCAGTTTATCTGTGAATAAACAGTACCACAGCTGAAGTAGCTCCCAGGATGGCTTGATGCAAAGGCAGATGGATTGGAGAGGGCTTAGCACCTCAGGTGTGCTGCCAAATATATGCAGGTGCACTAACTCCATGGTCTGCCAAGAAACTGAACAGATGTGTTTGCAGAGCACAGAACTCAGGCTACTCGAGGCTGCCGTGACTGAGCTCGTTCAGATATAAAGTCAGGATGGGCATCTCCGTACAACGCTCCACACATTGTATTTTACACAGCTAATTAGCTCAGGCTCAATGCTGTCTACTAAAAGCCCCTGGAGCATCCAAGACATTAAAAGCCCCTCTAATATCTTCAGAAATGAAGAGCTGACTTTTAAAAATCCTCTCCTGGCGTTTCAAAGCTGTCAGCCTGGATTTCAGTAATCACTGGATTTTTAATTCTATATTCTATAGAATATTTCTCTGAAAGTATTTGTGCCTTGTGTTTCATTGATGCTGTTGCTAAAATATGCTTTGGCTCTGGTGAAAAGGTTTTTTTTATCCAGAAACAGACTTCTGCTTATGTGGGCAGTGATTCATGGGCAGTGTCATTAGTAAGTGAACTGAAATCTCTGGAGTGCGCCGCAACTGGGCTTTGCCAGTCTTTGCTACTTTGAGCCATTATCAGATCCTGTGGTCCAGCTGAAATTTCTATTACACTATCTAGCTGCTATTAATACAAGTTATGCTTCATTAAGCATGAATTTGAAGTGAACCAGGCTCTGAATCTCTGGTTCAATAAAATGCTGAAGGACAAACAGAACAACTGGGTTTTTTTCCTAGAAGTGTCAGGAAGACAGAGAACATTTGTTTCTGCTGTATATCCACCTCAGAATCAGGTGGCACTTTTAGAATGACTATTCCCTCACAGATTTGATTTTTCTCCCTTTAAATAAAACATATCTTATTTCAAACTTAGACAAAAGGCTACTGAATACTTCGCTGAAATATGCACTTAGACTCTTATTTTTTTTTCACATTCCATAGCATAAAACTTGCTAATTAAGAGAGCAAGTGCTTGCAACTTGCCTTCACTGCAATGGTTCTGCTTTAACCATCTTCCCATTGCACAACCAGCCCGCTACTGGAAGCAGCTGTGCTGCGACATTCCCTGGCCATGTGGATCACAGCCACGGGTCAGTGAGCAGGTTGTGCATTGGCCTGACCTCTTCTTTCATGAGCACTGCAAGTGTCTCATTCTCTAACATACATGCTCATGCAAAGCCTACAAATTGACATGCAATTAAGCTACAGACAGAGATACAGCTCTGGTTCATCAGATTCTTAATAGCGATTGCTTTTCTGTGACAAAGGGAAACAACAGAAAGTGATTGCTTTTCTACAGCCGCTGTAACTGAAAGCAGCAGTGTGCTCATCACAGGGGTAAGGTTCACAGGAAGATCCAGTACAAAGCATGAGCTTTGGTTATGGCTTCAAATATATACCCTTATTCTAAAGCATGTTCAAAGTGGGATCACATCTTTGTCGCTTCATGGATATGAGTGCTGTAATCCAGAGGTGCCCCTCTTTGGAGTTGCCAGGGAATGGCTGGTTACCTCAGAGTAACCAAAATATTCTTTAAAACATTATTCATCTAACTCCTCTGGGCTGTACTCTACTCTCTGAAACTACTATAGAACAAATTGCTGCCATTAACTACCATTCAGGTTCTTTGGTGCCAGTGTCCTGTCCATGGAAATCAATCATCTCCTGGCTATGTTTATGTGGCACAGCACAGGGAACTGGGCTGAGCTATAGGAACAAACTTGGGCGAACCAGCTTAACTACACAACACTTCAATCACAGAGATAATTAACATATCTCTGTTACTTGTGCACAGATTTGAACTGTACTGAGCAAAATTCTGATTAAAGAACAGACAGAGAACATGAGCTATATCACACAATGAAGTGGCATGAGTATAAACAACCTTTGCAATATATTAGAAACCCATAACAATTTAAGAAAAATTGTAGCTCATCACCATCTTGGCTATTAACCAGACAATTTTGTGTATAATATAGTAGGGAGGATTTTTCAAGTATAGACAAGAAGGAAATTTCTACCGGAACCAAACTTTAGAAATTATGTGGTTCTTCTACCTCCAGGTTTGGCTAGCCTATGTGAAAATGCTCAATTCTCAAAAGCATCACAAAAGAAATGAGCAATTGTCCTTAAGAATATGGTCTTACTGAACAAAAAAACCTACAGAAATTAATTCCTCTGGGAAATTCTTGCAGATTTTTAAAACCAGCCTCTGAGATTTGCTAGCAGAGGTATAATTACTCATTATCTTCTGAAGGATGATAAAAAAATACAAAAAGAGCAATTGCTTTTTATTACATAAAGTAGCTCTTCGGAAGAATTTCAATAGAATCCTCTTGGGTTTATTCATAATTGGTTTCATAGGATGCTCCCAAAAGGGAAACATTTTTGAGCAAAATTCCACTGAGATCTTTTCATCATCTTGGCATAATTCTGATCATATATCATTGTCAAAAGTCTTATATTTCTAGCTCCAAGACTAGTGTAAAGGACTTTTTTCCTGACATTTCTTATGCTAAAACTCACATAGAAAAACCACATGCAGCTCATAGCCACCTTAGGTGTGGTATTTGATAAGCTACCTGTGCTTGAATAAGAGACTATTTAACAAACACCATGTGATTTATAAATGAAGGAATGAAATCATAAGAGAAACAAGTTTACAGGCAAAGAGTATCCTTATTAATTCAACAATGCTCTCATCGCTTTCATGGCTCACACTCATATTCATTATACGTTACTTGGAACTACTTATTTTGAGAGGGAAAATTGCAGCTTGCAGACACCTCCACTGTAATACATCATACTTTTTCTTCCTACTTATCTCTGGTCTGAAAATGAAATAATTATACTTTTTTTTTTTCCATTTTCTCATAGCAACCAAACATTAGGATTGGTCAGGAGTTATCTGAAAACACTGCAGCTAATCCACATTGTTTAATCCACGTGACAGACATTGTCACAATTAGCAGGTGTCTGAAGCTTGCTATGAGTCCATAAAGGGACAGGACTTGCCTAAAAGGATTCTCAAGTTCTGGATCCAAACAAAATACCCCATTTGACAGCTGCAATATTTTCTTGTAAGTCCTAATATACAGAAGCATGTTAAGGAAGAAAAAGAGGTATGAAACTACATTTCTTAGGTCAGTAACACAGCTTGTTGGTGAAGATCTACACAACCTGCCAAATTCCAAAGGTACCTCATTTCTCCTGTGTTCTCTACATTTCTAAAGCCTTCATAAATTTGTTGATTAATACTCAGCTGTAAAAACAGTAAATTGCCACTCTTAATCTGCAGAATAAAATAATCAGAACAATACTGCTAAAAACATGCTCATGGACATGGTAAAATGCCCTAAGACGCAGATGAAAGCGTTTTTAAGCCATGATGAATGAATTGCCTGTTCAGACACTAATGCTGAGATTAATACTTGCTTCAGATTGTGAAACAAAAAAGGAAAGAATACCCCTAAACAAACATTGTCATGGAGAGCTGGCAATCATTCCATCCACAAACAGATTGATAATGGAAATACAATGTGGAACAACTGGAAGCAACTGAAAAACTGGCTTGGTCAGGAATAGCCTTTCAATTTGAATGGCATTACTTGAAATGATGATGTCACCAGCAGAGCAAAAAACCTTCAATAGTATTCACTAAAGCAAAACACTCCCATCAGTAATATGGCCATTAATAAGGGTTCAAATAGGTTTACATGAAGGGATGCCATGGTGTGAGAGCAGCACTCTTTAGCTGCTCCTACAACATCGGTACAAAGGGCAGGGAATCAGAACCAGTGTATGCAAATCATATCTAAATGCGATCACTTCCCACGTGAAATACTAAAGCTGCACTCCTTATGTGTACATGACTCTCTCCTTCCCCATCCCCCTCCCAAAAATCTATGTACTGCTTCTTAACCAAGGAGGGAGAACATGAGAAAAAAAACCTGCTTGCAATTCACCACACTGTTTAATGCAGAATTAGGCAACAAAAAAAAACAAAATAGGAAGAATCAATATATTACAGGATCACAGAGTGTAAAGGGCAGAGAAGCACAAGATCACCTTTAGTCTGTATTTCAACTTGATTTTTTCTAATCCCTGAGGCACTACTAAAAGATTTTCTAACAGGAAAAGTTTCATTCTCTTGGGTAAAGTTTTCAATTGCCAAGATTTTTTTCTCACTACCTCAAGGATAATTATCTTCTCTAACCACTGATACATTGTCTGCTTTGAATCTTCCCCTTGTTTGACCAAGAAATTCAATTTAATAGAAAAAGTTTAATCTTCCCTTCCAGGGAGTTTCAATAATATTTTAATTTGTCTAGAAGGTGATTGAGTCCAGTACTTCCATGAAATCTGTGGGAGATTATCCCCTGACCTGCTTGACTACCCTCTGGGACAGACAGACACTGAGGGACAGAAACAGGACAGATCTGTGGCCAGCACAGTGCAGCTAAGAGGTCCTAGAACATGAATGCCCCATGTATTGTAGCCCTTTCCTACATTCCCTGGTCACTCTGGCGATGGTTGCAGCATCACTTTTCTTTTTTACTGACAGCAGAGGAAAAACTGGTACCGGAGATGATTCCGTGGATGAGATTTCTAAAGACACAGGAGAACTCAAAGAGTTCAAAAAGAATTTGAAGACAACATAAATAGAAGAAAAAAAAAATCCATCAAGAGTCATTAAGTAGGAAGGTATTGTCTCCAGTTCAAGATTCCTGGGTTTGCACACCATTCTGCAGGGCAGAAGAGTGCTCTGATGAAATGATACCTTTGCATTTTTTCAATATTCCTGCCTTGAGCTACGGTGCTGTCTGATGTCAGAGACAAAATCCACACATCACAGGACTACGCACTGACCACACATGGCAATTCTTTATAAACTTATAAGCGCTTATTTAAGTACTCATTTCTCACTAACTTTAATAATGCCATTAAAATCGAGCCCACAAAGGAAAGAAAGTTGCTGAAATCACGACCCCAAATCACAGAGCTCAAAGAGAATTCAGCCGTCCTTTGTTCCCCCTATCCACTGCTTTGCCCACAAATTGCTGCTGTGGAGTGAAGCCTTTCTGGCATCCACAGGGGCTGCTGGATTTCTATGGATCAGATTAATTTTAAACCAGTTCTTCACTACTGTAGCTAAACAAACTTGAATGATTTGAAATATGAGAGTCTCTGAAGAGTCTCCGTATATATGAACCAAGTAAGCACTACAGCTGAACTCATGAAGCAGGACACCTCAGGGATCTGGGATCTCCAGGATGTTTGCATTGCTATTATGGATTTCTCTTTTCTCTTTTAACTCTCTCTGTATTTGCCTGCTGTCTAAATTACGTTTATGTTGTGCTTTATTCAAATCATCCAAATCCTTCTTCCCTTTAGCCTGGATGAGGAAGACCTGATTATAGACCTAATGAAAATGATTATGTGGTCACTTTTAAAAATGGTTACGGATGTAGATTAGCACCTAGTGAGACATTAAATAGCATTTAGGAGCTTAATTCTGATAGAATCTATCTTTCAAAACAACCTTACAAATTTGGCCCACAAAAGGTTGTCCATTGACTTTAATGAACAGAGTGGTATCTTTAGAGATATATATAAAAAAAAGAAGATTCACTGTTTAGTAAGAAGTATAATAAAATATTATAATTACAGACACCTCTTAGTACCTGAACTGCTTGAAAATCCATGTTCCTTTTGTACTCATTCATTTTGCTGTCTCCTGAAATCCAGTTTATTATTCTGCACTCTTTCTAACTGGTTTTGAAAACTTACAGCCTAAGGCAGTCAGACAGTCTCTGCAGGGACTCCTTTTACAAAGAGGCTTGATCATCTCTTGATGACATGTAGTCTAATTAGCAAGTCAGGTAAGGGTGGGCAAGGCAGCAGGGGTAAAACCTATTAAAAGCAACCAGTACTTAATTAATTTTCTTGGAAAAATAAAAATTCATTTAATTATTGTTTTTTCTTTTCCACAAAGATTCTGCCTTATCAGAAGTCTTGTACCCTGAACCATTAATTAATTAAATTTATGGATTCAACCAGCTCTCAGAGTAACCTGCTTGATCTCATCCTAGCTGAAAGAAAACTCCTCAGCAATTTTGTACTTCCTTGACTTTCAGCTGCTTAACTGTTTTAAAATCAGGAACTTTTGAATGTAATTGTGCAATAACAGAGCTGTTAGGATTATTGTTACTAGCAATATTAATGTATTATGGACGAAGACAGGCTACTTATCATATTTTATTTTAGAAATTATTTAGTGTTTAAGCTGTTTTTATTGAAAAATCTTTTCCACAGCATCCCTTTCTTTTAGTCTATAGGTAGTATCCAGATTGTTCTGTGGTACTGCCACTATGACAAACCGTTTCTGACAAACTATTTTACCATTGCAATCTCTAAAGTGGATGCAGCCAAACAGGCATAGTAAAATCTCCTTTGCTTGAGTTCTGTCCTATAGAACAGACTTCCCGGTGACTTGTTTTAGGAAGCACATGGCCATTTCTTTTGGCCCAAAGCATCCAAGGGCATCACTTATTTCTCCCAGAGAAACCCAGCCAGGAGAATATCTTAACAGAGACAGTAGCAGCATCTAAGGCTTCAAAATTCTTTGCAAGGACTAGAAAAGTAGAAGATGGAGGACATACAGCTATCTTTAAGTTATTGCAGCAGTGGAAAAAGTTGGAGTACAAAGACCTGGGAATATTTAGTTTTGTGCAACCTTTCTAATCCAATTTTCACTGTTGCCAGGAAGAAAAATATCACAGGTGGACTCATACAACTATGAATTCATAACTGTCAAGTAGAACTCAGAATTTAAAATGTATTTATGAGAAATAAAAGTGCAAATTATCCTTTTATCAATGCAAAAGGGCAACACCCTATTACCTGAAGCTGGTGCTATACAAGTGGGTATAAGGCTTTTACTATGAATCTTCATCTCAGCTTTTAAATGAGTTCTCCTCTGGTCTTTTCTCACCCTGCTTTTGTATTCAAAATAGGATTTCCCTGAAGTCAAACAGAATGAAATGTCAGTGGTATGAATGATCACAAACCCCAAAGTTTAAACTTGCACATGCATAGATTTGCCCTAGGAATTCTTTCATCCTATCAAGGAAAAAGCATCATGCATTCTCAACAAGAGAAAAAAAAAAAAAAGCTTTAGCATCAAGATTGCTTATAACAAGTCAAAGTCAGTAAAGGAGAAGGGCAAAACTCTAAGCCCATAAACCCAAGAGTATTTAACAAAATCATGAAGCAGATTCAAGGGAATTGAATCTACTGAGAGGTATCCCTCATGTATAGTAAAATAGGCCATATGTACTTTGCAGATTACTTTAGCACTTTATTCCCTAAAGTTTAGTGACAACATACTTATGTGTTTTTTTGCATGCTGCTTTGGATGGCCAATGACCTCTCAGGGAGATTTTATCAAGGGTTGACTAATTACTCCTGACATTTTGCATCATGCTGTCAGCTGTCATGAATGAAGATAAACCTCTACATGAGAACAAGAAAGCCCCATGCAATTAGTTCTACATAAGTGCATTTTAAAAAAGCTGTCAAAGCAAGTTAGCTCACCAGTGAGTCCTTCTCCAGGCATCGTGTTCTTAAATTTTGTATACATTTAAGAACAAAAACTCAACAACATAGAGTAACACAAATTAAGTATAACCAGTATTTCTCATCCAAGAAATTATTGCATGAACACAAGAAAGTTTAGTAAAAGCTGTATTGCAATGGATGGCTGAAATTCTCGCATTACCTGTCTCCAAGGGAAGAATACTGCAAACCTTATTTAGAACAAGACAAAATCCTGCAGAGCATATGGACCCAGTAAGAACAGAAACAGAAAAATCCTTATCTACATAGCAGCATTTAACTCACACTTATCTCTTCTTGGGGACTGGGAAAGAGGTGTGCTCCAGCCAGAGACACAAGGCTATTCCAAAGCTATTAGAATTGTTAGCTGTGAGTCTCATTAATCAGATTCCTGAGAAAGCATAAGGGATTCCTGTTTGTGAACTTGCTCCTTTGAGCAAGGACCTGGCTCAGATCCCTCTGACTCAGAGAACAGGCAGAGCTGGATCACCTCGTCTGACTGCACAGACATGACTCATCAGAGTGCTGAGAGATCCCGGGTATGGTCCTTAATGCCTGAGTTTTTGATCACTGGGATCTGAAGGGAGAAGATGAGAACTTACACAGGCAGAAAGTGCAGAATATCAACAGAGCAGCAGCTGTCAGGTAGAAGAGATAAGGAGGTAGGACATGGGGTAAAGCTGAAATGATCATGTACCAAGGGGAAATTCAGAAGTAATATCCAACAGGATGAGCTGCAGCCATGGTCAGTCAACTTAATGGCTTGTGCATTCTTGGAACCTTTCCTGGGAAAGGAACAGGGCTTCTGGAACAAAGGCTCCTCTACACTGCAATGCTGTGTTTTGTGCATGTTTCATGCCAGAAAACCAAAGGAAGAGCAGGCCAACAGACGTCTTTAAAGAATCAGAAAAAATATTGGAGAAAACAATAGATTTGGCTGGCTAAGCCAGCAAAAGCAATACTGCATTTCCTCCTTTTCTCTCAGACTCGAGCTTCTAGAAAGGAAAGACAACGTTCTCCTGATTTATTTCCCCAGAGACAGGGAGCTGAAATTGTCAGAGAGAAAAGGAAATAAAAGTTATGTCTGTATATGACAACTATTGCTGAAAAAAGCAATAACAAAGAAATGAATGTTTTTTGTGTATATTTGTTCAATTCAATTAGAACACAAGAAATTTGTTTCTCACAGAGTTAAGTTCCGCTCCATATAACAGACACATAAAGTTAGAATAACCCTGTTTGCATCAGACTCAAACCAGTAATAAAGTCCTATAAAGCTAATTTCCATCTTCTTATGGAAACAAGTCACTTTTTAATAACTATGTCATGGCATTAGTTATTTGCTACCCTATTAATAACAAATTAGTTTTGAAAATTGGGTGTATATCTGAAAAAAGGGTACAGGCTCATTTTTTTTTGAATGATATCAGCAGGAATAACTTCATATATCTCTTTATGGGACACACTCTTCAGTTACTATGCAGATTTTTTACCTTTTACAGCTATAACAACATAGTATTACTTTTAACTACAGCAGCAACCGATATTTTCCAGTCACTTTGCTCTGAGTTACTACATGTAGATTTGATTTGGTTTTCTTCTGCAGGAAGAAAAAATACTAAAGGATGCTTGGAATATACTAACATGAACAAAATAGCAACGGAAAGAAAATCTTTTGGTGAACCTATAATGTCTCTTATTCATAGAAGTGTAAAACTTATCTGGCCCAAAAATAGCCGTTTCACCTGCTAACAAGCCATAAGAATAGAAAAAAGCCCAAAAGACAAAAAAAAAACCGTAGGAGGGAATGCTTTCCATTTACTGAAAGGAAGAGAAATTTAGACCTTTTAAGACATATTTGCATTGTGTGTATGACTGTTACTCATTACATCTAATCAAGAGGCATCTCAACATTTTCACTGACAGTGGAATGTTATTAAAGGCAGTCCCTGCCATAAAGTCTAAATTCAAAATCTAGGTTAAAGAACATTGTGATTAACCCTGTTTTACAAAATTAAAGCCCAAAGGATTGTAGGGCCAGACTTCAAGGGGTTCAGCACTCACAAACCAGCTCTAAATATAGGAGTCTTAAATTTTTTAGTCATAAGCAAGACTACACAGCAAACCGTGGATGGTCCATGGCTGTGTGTGCTGTTCCTGTGTCTATATGAGATGGTAATGAAGATGCAGCCACAGACTGCGAAGTAAAGGGCTTTAACATAATTGCTGGCACACGCTAGGATAATTCCTGTCCTTATGTCTATACTGGTATTGCTGCCCATTCTGGCTCAGTGTCATTATCCAGCCATGCCTTGATTTCATTATGTATTCAGATCTTCTGCAAACTCCCAGGTTTCAGAGACATTATGTATCTTCCTTCCTCAGTTGCAAAACTAGATATACTGAAATAAAGAAACTTAAACCATAGAGGAACAAACTGCTCATCTCTACATCTGCAGTAGAAGACTTAGAATTATTGCATGTATAATACAACTCAGTAAAGTTTAACGAGTTTCTGAAAAAGTAATCTTGCTTTATTACCCCAAATTCATAGGCTAGACCCATATATAAGTGATTTAATAACAGCATACACAGCTTCACTAAGGTTTTTATGGACAGTTCAATGAGAAAAGGAGACAAAACTTATTTCTATGATCCATTTTAATATGCTTCTTCTTTCTTTATGGCATGCAGGCAAAAACTGGATGTGTAAGCTTAACAAGAGATGGACAGAAGACAGTTGAGACCATTTTCTTCACTGCCAAAGTGAAAACAGATGGAAATACTATCTCTGCAACTACATTTGAATTTTAGATTCTAGATGAAAAGTTGTTGAGTACACTTATGTGATACCAAAACTACAACTAACCCCAACAGCTGTAAGAAAATATACCTCAGAAGCTCTCCCCTCATTAGCTTTCCCATTCATTCCCGGAGAGCCAGAAGACCTTGGCAATTTGATCTATTATTTACCTTCATGTAGTATAGGTAACTTCTCACAACCTGAACTAACAGCAGAATGTTGTTGTGCAAAACCAAAATTGTTTATCTAAATAACAAATAAAATATCCATTGTTCATAAACAAACCAGCACTGAAGAGTGAATACTGCGCTACAGGTTTTTGGGCCTGAGCGTCCTTTGTGTGCTGAATTTTAATTGGAGTTGCATAAAATCTCACAGTATTGATTCCCAATAGCATAAGCAAGTGTTTTCTTTAGTTTAGGTTCAGACAGTTTCCCACATAATGCAGGATTTGCTGCAATTTCTTTTAACAAGACCAAGTTTACACAGGATTATATTTTGAAGATGTCTGCCTGTGTTCTCTGTAATTTACAGATTTAATACTTGTCACAGTTAATGAGATTGGTGTATATATATTGATTCAGTTTGAGAAAGAACCCACCATACTGGTACCTTCACAAAAAATGTAAACAACCCTCCTTTATATTTCTGAAGGTTGTTTTCTACTACAGAGCAAAAATTCAGACTGGAGGTAATAGAAGGCAAATTTTCCAGGCTATTTAAGAAATTTCAGGCTACATGTAAAGACTGAGGCTCAATGAAACCATTTTACAGACTGAGAACCTGATGGACAGAGGCTGATGACAGCACAGGCAAAACTGGGGTAAGAATGCAGACTTTCCTTCTCTTAAACAAGAGCAACATAAGATCATAGCAAGCGCATCTTGAATTTCCCCTCACATGTGCATTTCCACAGAAGTGAGCAGCGAAGGCATGGATACACAAAGATCCAAATACAGCAAGAGGGAAAAGAACTGACCCAAATTTATCACATCATTTACTTATTTATCTGTTCAGTCACACCACCACTGTTCTACTGTCTTCACCTTAGAATACCCAAGGCAAAGATTGTTTTGAGTGTAACTAAGAAGTAACCATTATTCACTGAAAGTAGCTTTTCATCAGTCCTTGCCATGCAAGCAGCATATTTTTTAGGTTCATTGAGACAAGCAAAATACATAGCACTCCTCAATGTAGCCATTGCAACCTCTTTTTGACTTCAGATCTTCCAGCTAATTCAAAGCTGCACATAAAATCTACCATTGAGGGCTACAAGTATGGACCTTGATTCCTTTGGACTTACCATATAATCGATAGTCCAACAGATGAATTATATTCCTTCAACTATAGAGCTTTTATTTGTTTCTGTCTGAACAAAATTCTGACAGTAATAGTCTAAATAGGAAAGCAGCCGTAACATATTATCCTAGAACCCGCCAAACAAATAACTTTCCAAGAAGTATCATTTCCTTCTGTTGCGTTCTTGAAAATAGTTTGCAGAAGAACATGTTCAAACAGCAATTGCTTGTACAAAGTACAAGAATACTTTGGAATAAATTGCACCATATGACACTTCCCTTATGATGTGAGACACATGTAATATTCTGGGTGCTAGTTGTTAATTAAAACCAAAGAGCAATCCTGAGAGATTTCCTTTCTTCCAAATAACATACAAGTCACCCCAACAAACAAAATGCTATGAACTAAATTCCTCTTAGACAACCAAGAACTGCAAATAATGAACTCATTATGCAGTTCACTGCAAAACATGAATAGAATACTAGTAAAGATCTTTTAAGACAAATTTTAATCCCAGTAGAAAGAGCTAGATCTCTTCTTTCCTCCCTTTTCTTTTCCCTGTCTTTGAAGTTACATTGTTAAAAGTCTACTATGCGAAACAAACATTTCTTTTTTTTTTTTTTTTTTTTTTTTTGCATGTAAAGAACAAGGAACTCTGTTCTGGTTAGAATTAGTCACGATAGAGAAATAAAAGAGTAAATTACTGTAACTCATGTTTCTAGCATGGCTTTAACGATGAAGTTTTCCAGATCGAGTAAGAACACACCAGAATCACATCAGCAGATGAACATTGCCAAAATGAAAGGTGGAATACTTTTAATGACTTGGATTGATGGGTTGGAAACTGTTATATGACATTTAGTTTAACAGTCAAGTTTGAGTGTTTTTTTTCATTTTCACTCCCTGATCCCATTTGGGTTGTAAACTGGAGTGCATGTGGATACAAAGCGAAAAAAGCTCAACGGCTTTGACACTTTCTTTTTTTCTACATGGAACTGCTCCAGTGCATTTAATGTGTATGTGCTTTACTGAGCCAGGACAACAACTAAGTCTTTATAAAGCCCGAGAAAGCAAATGTAATGGGAAGAGACTTTATGATGAGTAAAATAACCTTGGGGTAGATTTTCATTAGGATCTGTGTACATACTGAAATGAGTCTCAGATTTTTCCTAAACTTTCCCTTAGAGAATTGCCCCTCAGCTGGGAGGTATTCTGCTCAGAAACTGCATAAAGAAGAGTGATAGCCACAGGGATAGCACTGCCTGATTTTTTTATTGGTTCCAAGGCAATATCTTATCCTTGAAGCCAAAGTCGAGGTACCTACCCCTGTGCTGCTTTGCACCTGCTGAATCCTTTTTCTCAACTTGCAACCTAGAAAATGACTCCAAAGAATGATACCTTACGTGACATCAAAGGAGCTAAGTTGGAAAATATAACTTGTTTGATCATATGGCCAAGAAATACCCCAAGAGACACGGTGATGAGCCAACACCACTGTCTGCTGGAATTTGATAATGAAAACAGTGCTGTCAGACACTGATAAACAGCCATTGAAATGAAAGGCAAAATCACTCATTTTACAGACAGTCTTTTATATGCAGGAAAAGTGATCATCCATAGCTTTGATTCTTTCCTTTAATAATTTTGTGTTTAGGACCTGTACTTCTGCCTGCATCCAGCAGTAATAGACAGTAACTTCTTTCATGTGCACCAATGTGCAAGGACGAAGTGTCAGACACAGAATTTGTGACTTAGAAAAAACATTTCCTTTTTTGACAGTTGTGTTTTACGTTCCTGGAGGACACAGAACTGAGACCAGGTTTCAGTCCTATATCTTTCAAATGTTCTATTTGGAAACCATATGTAACAATGCTCATCTGCTATCAGGATTTAAGCTAGTTATTATTATTTAGCATGTCACAAGAATGATATTTCAGCTGTATATAATTTGTACTATCAGAAAGCCAGGCAGCCATCAACACAGAACCAATCAGTGAAGCTGATGCTTTAGTTCTAAGGAGCTAAAGATTCTGGGAACAGAACCTCCAGCCAAGATCTGCACACCACACTATCACTAGCTTGCTCTAGGATGTGAAGATTGTCAGTTCATCCTGCTTGACTGCGGTCTTGTTTGCTGATACTGTATCTTCACCCCAGAGCAGTGACCGATTTCCAGCTATTAGAATATTCCACCTGTAAGCACCATGCCCACAGTGCTACTCCCCGCTCACTGCACTGGATGTCATTCTTTTTATGTTCTACAGGCACTTTTTTACCCAGTACCTCATAAATCTTCTAATTCATCTTGAAATATACATACCAACTTTTCTTGTTTATGTTTTTAATCTTCCTGTTGTTCTTTATGTAGCTCCTAAAACAGACTTTGATTTGAAACAATAATTTTGTTTGAGTTTTATGGATTATCACACCCTGCTTTATCTCAAAACACACGATGCAGAAGGAGAACTATCTACAGATTCCAGGTGCTTCCAGCACTGAATGGCAGCTAAGGGGAGACATAAAATGTCTGTTTACTTTCCTGTATCTAACTGTCACCAAGCAGCACATGAATATTTTCACCTCGGTCCCTAGTCCTGCTGATTGAAGCCAACAAAAGGGGACAATTCCTGAAACTACAGCTGTAGAGGGTTTTATGTCTTTTGATGTCTAACCTCCTCAGAATTTGCTGCCCATGGGAAGCAGATCCTTTAGTGTGACACCTGAAATCAACAAATTTGAAAATTTGAGGGTTTTTTTTAATTCTCAAAAATTTCTGTTTTCCTGTGATATTACAAAATTTAAGGTATCTAATGCAGAACAAGAAAATCTCCAAATCCTCAGTGTTATACAAAATAATAGACCAGATTTCATTACAAACAGACAAACATTGCAAGAGTAATTAATAATTAAATAGATCCCAAACCAGGCCATTACTTTCATACATAATGAGCAACACACATATTTGTAAAAATTCTAATAATTTGATAACACTGGGAACCTGGGTAAATAGTTTTTTTGTAAACAAGGAAAGAGTTAAGACTGCTTTAGAAGTAAAACCTTTTAGATGTGTTGCTCTTTGACTTTATGACCAGAAATAGAGTATTACTGGCAAAAGTTAGAGAATATGTACATGAAGAGAATATAAATCTCCAGTTCCAAGTTTCAATGAATTTCATTGGTTATCCGTGAAGAGTAAGCACACCCCTCCATATCCCCTAGAACATTTACACACCAATGATAAGTTTGGGCTTGGTTAGTCCTCAATAACATCTACCCAGGAAATAGAATCATCTATAATTTTTAAGGCTCACATCACAAAGACAAAAGATATCCAATAGTTACTCTCTGAGAATAAATTAAAGACAAGGTCATAAAAATGTGGTTGGGGGAAAAAACCCCCTCCTGATAAACAAAGAGCTAAATAAAATAAATACCGCCTCTAGTCTAGTCTAGTTCTGCACAAGGTACCTTTTCTATTCTGGAGCCAGAAGGTAGAGCTGAATCTGATTCCAGGGCTGGTGTCACCTCCTCTGACAGCACACCAGGCTGGGATCAAATTCACAAGGAAATATGTAACAGTGGGGAAAGAGAGAAAGCAGGAGAGCAGCACTGAAACTTGAGCTGAAATCTCCCGCAGTTGCCCTGCTGGCACTGGCACTTTGTGAATTGTTTGGATTACTTATAGAACGGGGTGGAGAAATCTGCATTTATGAACAGTCTGTAAACCTCTAACAGTATGGTTTTTTATGCTGTATTGCTGATAGTGATCCTAAATATACACTCCACTGACTGCTAGTCCATGATTGTCATTAATAAATCCATTAACTACTTTGATCCTGATTTGATTAAAACTGTTTGAACTGAACTGTTTTCCTCTATGATCAGCTCTGGTAAAATGCAGCTTCAAATCTGATTACTTTTCTTCTCACTCTTCATGGATGCCCAAAACAGTTCATCTAAAGACAACCATTGGAAAAGACTCTGGCTTTCCATCTCTGCTCTCATGCGAGACTTGTTAGGAGTTCATTAAAACAGCTTTATAAGAAAAGATACCATAACGAATGTATATAAGATACACCATGGTATACATTTGATAATAGTGTATATTTTGTAATGCTATACAGTTGATAGGATAGGGATGGAAGTCCTTGGTGTAAATGGCTTTATATCTTTCTATAAATACAGTAACAAACCAGTCTGATTTTCAGGGAGTGAAACAAATTACTCTTCATGTGCAATTAGATTTCTTGACCCAGGGCAATTTGTTGATTCTTAAGCGTAGTGAAGATTTAGATAGTATGTATGGATCTAGATAGTATGTTGTTTAAAACATGTTTTCGGTAAACTCAAATTATCAGTCTTCTCAACTCACATTCCCTAAGCAGTAGACTGAGGACTATAACATCACTGAAGTCCCTTTTCACAGCTTATTCTGTTTTTATAAAACAATATTCTTTAAACATTGTAAGAGTACTTACATTGCTGATATTCTAGAAAAAATCCCTCTTTTTACTACATCGTTGTTGGTAGTGTCACCATATTCCTTCCATCCTAGGCTGGTTATTTGCCTTCAGTTAATCATGCCCATTGACAAAGCTGGCAGGTTGATGCTGATTTTCACCTATGATCCAGCAGCTCATTATTACGAAACTATTTTCTTCTAAACTCTCTCCCTGAGACATACCAATAAAATTTAAAAAGGAGTCAAAAATTAAACAAAAGGCTATTGTATTCCAGTAATATTTTGTCTAATGAAGAAATTAACCTTATCTGTTTCCAATAGCTAGTTCTGAGTTAGAGGAAACGGATGCCACAATGGTGTTTGCTGTCCTGAGTCTATTACAAACCACATCCCGTAGGACTTAACAACAGGGTGGTTTTTTATGTATAGTAATAATTTGTTTACAGATAACAGAGGCTTTTTAGAAATGCAGTTATCATGTTTTCAAATAAAAGCTTGCTTCATACAGAAATATAACTTTGGCATTTATTCAACATGTCAGCAGTGTTTTCTGAAGAAACAGGGATCATTTCTCTTCCTGCAGCAGCAGCATTGTCATTTCACTGACCTCTGGAAATCATGTTTTTGACCTTGTTACAAATGTCTCTGCTGAGCATTTGAATAAACTGAACTGTTTGTAAGAAAACAGCAAACAGGAAGTTTTACTGTTTTAAGGCACAGACATTTGAGAACATTGGAATTTGAAAGAAAGGGAGAGAGAGTGAGCTATGGTGTTTAACTATTACAATTATACTGATTGAAGAACTACACATGGATGATAACAAATTTCTCTGCTAGATGAATGAGAAATCACCCACTATCCCATGCAAAATCACTTCATAGATTGAAATCTTAGCCTTGTTGCATCATTGAGTTTACATATCATGTAATAGGCTGCATTTAAAAACTCCATGGTACAGAAAACACATTTGGTTGAAAGTTAAATAGCAGGTTGATTGGTCAGCTGGAATAAGCTGGTAGCCTCAATGATGAAAATAGATGCAAAAAAGTCTCAGTTACTGAGTGAGAGATTTAATGTAAATCACAGAAAAAAATATGAATTTTGCTATTTTACAGAAGCATCGCAAGACTAGCTCAAGCAAGGAACAAGTGTTTCAATTTGTCCTTACAAATTTCCTTACTGTAACTCCCACCAAGGAATCTTCTTCCTTCAGTCAACACCTCATTACTTTTTCTCAAATGTACTGCTCAGCCTTGCTCATCTTTATGGGGGTTGCTGCACAGAATCCAGTGGTTCATTGGAGTCTCTTACAGAAAACAGTTTGCACAAGATTCTCTTCAGAACCTGGAAGGGGCATTCTAGCACATACAGAGGTTGTAAAAATTAAAGCAGAATTGCTCTTAATAATCCCTGAAGCCTTGCCAGTAGCACATCACATTGTACAAATATTTTCAAGAGCTATAAAATTTTTTAGAAGTGAAGAGTTAATTCTTCACCATATAACAAAATTGTGTAAAAAATGCTTTAAACCTACAATTTTGGATTATACATCTTGTGTTTGTTCATAAAGAAAATAATTTTATCTTATGGCTTAATTTATCACATTAAATTGTTACGTAAGCACTTAAACATGTAAGTGACAAAGTAATATTGATAAAATGGGCACAAAATCATAAACAAGAATGTCAGATAGTCAGATGAAGTAAACTATCAATTATCAAAATAAAAGTACAGATGTAATGAGAATAAAACTCAGATTGAGAAGGCAAAGTGCAAGTATTCCCTGCTCCTCAACCAAGAAAAATCAGAGCAGACCTACTGTGAAATCAAGTAATAAGTTATATAAACAGAAGCAACAAGAAGGGAACATTTTAATCTGAATGAGCTGAGTGAATTGAGATTTGGAAAAAGAGTAGACATTTTTAAATACTTCTATAGTTACTGGCTTTTCTCAGGTGCAAGGGACATGCCTCTATCTCCTGGGCTGTGCATGAAATCTTTTATTTCATGCACCACTTGACTGGGATGTATAAGACCTATGTAGCTTCTGCTATTTAAAATTGAATTACGCAGCAGAATATCTTATGTTGGATGAATGGCAGTAAGGGACAGGACAAGGAAATATGAAAAAGATTTAAGTCCTCTAGCATCACTCTGTTAAACATCATGCATCCTTCTGCCTTTTTTTCAAAGGGGAAACATGAGGTGTCTTCTCTGAGGCACTGGGAGGCATCGGGAAAGGAGACTACACTTGTATGGAAAGTTAATATAAACCTGTCTAAAAATGGAGTGTGACAGGTGTAATCAGTCAGTGTCCAGACACGGCTATGCAGCAACTTGAATAGAACTTTCTGAGCAGCCCATGCACCCTGCCACAATGCACAGGATGAATATAAACTCAGCAGAGTTGAAGATCAAATGTTTGTCTCTTCTTGTGCCACCATGTGGCAGAACGCAGCTCTAGACAACACTATGCAGCTGAATATGTATTAACTGCCAGTGCTCTTAATTCGAACTACTGGATTCAGTGTCATGCTGAAGTGCTGTTGCCTGAGCTTTAATAGTGTCTCTGTCTTACAGATTAATGGTGGCTTGGCTGTGTGGTTGTAAAATAAAAATCTGTTCTTCAGGAATGTGAAAAGTGTAATCAGTAGAGAAAAAGAGAGTCCTCCTGCCTATGTTTAGGAATTGTGGGCATGAATGTACATATCGTGATATGATAACACTTCTGTTTCCAAATGGGACTGCCTATATCTGCATCTCTGTCACTGAGCATCCCACAATGTGTGAAATGTGTATTTCAGCCTTTGAGTGTACTGGAGATGAAAGACCCTACACCCACAGTCTGAAGAAACAATTCTAATCCTTCCAACTCTCAAGTCTGTCAAATTTTTTGGAAAAAATAGGCATGAATTGGTGTTGCCTTAATATTTTTCCTGTTTTAAAACAGGATCACAATGGTTTAAGTTCTCACCTATAACTGCAATGTTATTTCTGTCTAAAGTGACTTGTGGACTTCCTCTCCCATGTATTATATCCCTAGTCCAAACCAGGAACTGAGCGGAGATCACAGTTCCCTCACAGCCATTCCCTGGGGAAACTAGGACATGGTAAGGAGATGATGCCTGAATGTGGCAGGACCAGCCTCAAAATATAGTAGAGTGTGTTATGACTTCAAGTTTCATTGTAGGTGAGAAAACAGGTTTTTTTCCCCCAAGATGAGGTCCCAAACACAATATAAATTATTATGCAATATACGTGTCTTAAGTGCAGGACCATGACTTGTTTATGAATAGGATACTTTGCAAAACATTCTTGAAAAAATAGGTTGGCCTATTCTGCCTCTCCTTCCCTAGATTTTAGCAATCTTTCTTCTTATCTTTCTAATCTGTTTTTCTCACCTTCACCTGAAAGGTGACTGCTTTGGAGGGATGAATGATGAGATCTCTGTGTTATCTGAAGATGATTCAGAATGAAAGATGCTGCAGGAATGTAAGTCATTACCAGTACTATAGTTCTCTGTATCATGGTGTTTTACCCTACTATATTATCTACTTTTTTCTTTGCCAGCTATTTGCATGTGATCTCTTCTTTCAGTCATGTCCCTTTTCTCTGCTTGTTTACCCTGCAAGATTTTCAATCAATCAATTTCTTGACTATTCATCACCTACTGAAAAATCCACTGTGTTTCATGGTGATTTAACCTGACAGTACTAAGGACAACTCTCAAAGGTCTATGAGAGAAAACTCCTTGATATTTACTAACACGGGAAATACAGAGCTTAGTTACAGCCACTATACTGCCAATATGTACAAATACAGCCATAAAGTATGTCAGCATAATATGGAAAGAGGATTCCACCTACAAATGGACGCTCCACCCAAGGAATAGCGTCACATTAAATAATTGGCTCTTTTTTAAAATTTTCCAGCTGAATGAATATAGTTTTTGTTATTGAAACTCCATTCCTTTGACTAATACAAAAAGCTTGTTCAAGATGTAATGGACAAGATACAGAGTAGAAGTAGCTCACAACCCAGTTTTTAAGGATCCTTATTTGAAAAAGAGATTTGGTTAGTTCTCAGCATAATAGTTGGAACTATTTCTGTGTCTTAATCCAACAATGGATATACATGACTACCAGGCCAAATATATTCACTATTAGTTACTGCTAATACTCAATTTGAAACAATATCCATAGTAGTCACTAAATCCACACATACTCTATTTCTTTCTGTAGAGATTTAGTAAACATTTTTTTTCGTGTTCCATATCCACAAATCAATATTATGAGGTATTTTTCCTAGAAAAATAAGTTATTTCTTCCTGTTTTGTTATTTAGGTTTCATGTAGAGATCTTAACTACTTTCTACCAAAGGTTTTCTTGGTATTCTATAAACTTGTAAATGATAATAGAAGCTCAGAGTGGAGGGAAGAAAGAGATCTCTAAGAGAAATATGCCTTTCTTCAACTCTAAGTGTTTTATCATCAACTTCCAACACATAGTACAGTACTGTTGATGGAAAACTTCTGAATTACTCTGCTGGCTCTACATCACAGGATGTATTTAGTATTTATGGATACATACAGCTGCTAGATTTTTGACAAATTAGCAAGCATTCCCAGAGATACCTCTCTTTGGAAATGCAGGGGAAGCAGGCTCTAAGTCTGTCTTTAAAGAGCACTAAAGCACACTCACTCACACATTTATCAGCTGTGGAGAAATTCAGTTGGAAGAGGATGAAGGCTGGAAAGCAGAAGAGAGATGCAGCATATGTAATGGTTTTCCTATAATAATGTTCTTGTTATGACAAACAGGAAAAATAGCTTTTGCTTAAGTTGCATTAAATGCACATTTTAATGCAGCTGGACGTCTGTTTTCCCTTGCCTTCTTATTTAAGTACTTTGTTTAGTTTCTGGTAAGTTTTCAGAAGTGAAAAAGTAAAATGCATCTCAAACAGGTGGAGCTTGATTTCAATCTATTTTATCCAGGTAAAAACAAAACAAATGGGGAGGGAGAAAAACCACTTTCCTCACGATAAATGCTTCCCCCTCTGGCCTCCTTACAGGTTTCCCTCACCTTCTTCTGAAGGTTTGAAATTGGTGACTGCTGGCAAAGCCCTGCTGCAGTTGACAAATGACTGCTTTGATGAAATGTGGCAGTTCCCCTGTTCCCAAGCCACAGTCAAGAAAGGAGCAGTCACAAATAAGACTTTACACAAATAAAAAAACTCATTTTAATCCTACTGCCAACTTCTCTCTGCTAAAAAACTTCCTGCCCTCAACCTGCCCTGAAAAGTTGCACATTTATCACGATTTAATAATTCTTTCTATATTAAAAACTCCAGTTGTACTAGACAATTTTAAACAGAGCCGTGTGCCTCAAATTAAAAAAACATGGCTGTTTGAGAAGAGGGGTGAACACGTAAATGAGCCCAGCCTCCCCTGAGGACAGTGTACAGTGACAATTCCTGTTCCCATGTAGCTGCACAGCAGAGCTGGCTCAATAGCGCTGCTGCAACACCGGAGCTCCTGCTGCCAGCAGGACACAATCACTACCTTGTATCCTGCTCCACACAATCATTCTCCCCTGCAGATCACCACAGACTCAGCTTCATTCATGCATGGCAGTGCTTCTTCCAGCTCTAGAAATATATCCCTGCTTCACACAGGAAGGAAAGAACAGTGGTGGGAGTGAGTCCAGAGAAGGGAGACTGACCAGAAGACGAGCTCTAGATGCAACACAGCTTGGCTGGAAAAGCAAAGGACAAACACAGTATACTGCACTGTACCTGTAACCAGCATTTATTTATCTGCCAAATGCCTGCTGTAAGATGGCATGCTATAATTACACTACAGCATCCTTGACGTAGGATGGTGTCTGGTTTATAAAACACTGTGACAGGGACTTGTTTTTAACTGCCCAAAACAATCTAGAGTTTACCCAAACAACAAAACCAAGGTCCTGCAAAGGTCTCATCCAGAAGGTTGCATCCTAATAGTTGGAATTGGAGTTGATGTTTAACGAGGGATGATTTTGGCAGGGCTTTGATTTCCTGCACAGAGTGCTGGAAAGCAATTAGAGGTTTTATTTTTCCATTTAAAGAATAAAAAAATCAAAGAATAAGAAATCTCTGGTTTAGTCAATCTTACCATACAGAGAGAGAATTGTAACACAGATAAAACAGACCCAGAAGCCGCTGAAAGGAATAAAACACTGCAACTCCCTCCTCTCAAAATACTGGGTAAGCCATATATTGCCTCTACATAACAGTCCTCAAATTTAGAACAGCTCTTAAATATTGCTTTTCCACTCATTTTAATTGAGTAATAAACATTTCTTCACTTTTTGCTTAGATTACAAACTCCTCAGAACTAGCCCGGGTTGCACATTCATACAGTGCTTAGTCTATGTGGATATTTTCCTCTCATAGTTTTGGGAGCAGTAGTCACGTACAGTGGGACAATTCTAGAGTATAAATAGTTATGTATCTGCCTTCCATTAAGTGGAATTTTTTAAAATCAATTTCTTGTAGCTCCTTTTGAGCAAAGTACCTGCAGAAATTGTCATTATTGACTTTGAGAATGAAAGAGGGATGGTCAGGCAAGGCAGTAGGACTAAATGATGGTGTAGCCCTTACAGTTGAACTGCTCTAGACTATTTACTGGAATAATAAATTGGAATAAAATATAAGTAGCACGTAATTACAGGGGTCTTCTAACTTCTTATAAATGCTAAAACATTTGTACTGGACAAAACAATGTACTCATTTGTTGTTTCAGACAGATAATGTAAACAAAGGCATATAGATGAAGATAAAGAATACAAAATATGTTAGCTTTGTGTTACAGTTCTGTTTTCCAACAGAGAGAGAAAAGGAAACGGAATTACAAAACCTCTAGGAAATATAATTCGCATACATATATTGAGATTTTGATACACAAAGATAATGTTAATGCATATACACCCTGCATATGCCATAAATGATATCGTTCTTGTGATTCAACTGCAGTGGTATCATATTTTGATATAAATGCAATATGTTTGTATTTTCACTTCTACATCACTGATCAAATAAATGAAGATGCTCATTGACCCTTTTGAAGAACAGTAATGATGACAACAGCAGTATTTCTAGAAACTTTGAACAAGAGTGGACAATGGCTGCGAAACATCTTCACTTAGTAAGCCTCAGTCCTGGTTGCTGTGAAGGATGACACATGTACTTTTTAAAATTCATGACTTAGTATCCACCAACAAACTAAATAAACGAAAAAGCAGATCAGTTTGGAAATACAGTTCTTGTGCTTGGCTTCTGAGTCTCATCTACTACTAATTTATTTTTTCCTCTTTAGTCCATATTTTTTACTACATCAGTAAAAAAAAACTAATTGAAGGGCATTTTTCTCCTTAAGTATCCTATGCCACTTCATCCAAAGACCTAATTTTCCAATTGGGTTTCATCTTTTCTTTCTCCTGATGCATTTTTATGGATTCAAAACCCAAACTATCATCCCCAGCTATTTTTGTCTATGTTCTCCTCTGCTTTCACTAAGGATTCTCTTTTTCTTGTCCTTTTAATGCTTCGAAAGCCTATAGGTCTCCACCATCCCAACTTCCATATTATTGGGCATCTAAACTATAGAGTCTCAGTGCCCCTCCCAGCTCAAGAACTTGTGAGCTGTTATTCTTCAATGTAATAGAGGAGGTGTTAGGGAAATATTCATTGGGACAGCGTGCCAGAAAGAAACCAAACATCAAACTGATACATTGCTGTGATAAATTCTAGACTGCAAAGTAGTCAATCTCACGGTAGAAGTGCAACAATATGTTAAATGAGCAGTGGGACAAAACAAAATCCAGAAATCAATCAAATTCAGGCCTAAGCTGGGAGCTACCCAGAAGTTCACTGTCTACCCACCAAGAGATCTCATGCTAGTGATTCATGCCAGCATGAATTCACACCCTCTGTCCTAGACACAAGAAAAGTAAAGAATAGTTAAAAAAATCCTTTAAAAAAATAAAATAAAGATAAAACAAAAAATATCCCCCAAAGTGACATAGTATCTTAACTGGGTCATCTCTGGCACGTTAGTGCTAAAAAATCACTGGACAGATACCCTTCTTAAACAGCTGCTGGCTACATTTCCTTCCCTTCAAGAAAATGATTGAACTGGACACAAAGCTGTAAAGTTCTTTAATCTCAGCTGAACGCGAATACCATAGGAATACAAAGAGAATAAAAGTTTTGCACATTTTACTTTCTTCTTTTTCCTAGTGAGCTCTGACACTGACTGTTTCTAAACCATCTATCCACACAACTATTGAGTATATAGACACACACATGTAATCACAGTAATTATCTTCATAAACTAGATAGATGTCCTTGAAATGGAGAGCTTTCATCTCTGTTTCATTGAACTAGGACTTTAGATAAGCAACTTCACATACCTTTTAATTTTCTTTAGGCAAACTCTATTCCTCTGCAAAGCTTTTCTATTGACAACAAAGCTGCGAGGAAGCAGGCAAAGAATTATGTGTGACTTTCACTTTCTGAGTTTTGTGTTATTTTGAAAAGCCTCAGAGACATTTCTGGGAAGGAAAGAAATAGCAAACAACAACAATAAAAGATTATAATGTCATTAAGGACATCTGAAATGACACTGTCAATGTTAAGGAAATGTCTGCATTTGTAACATCTCATCATTTAGGATTTTTGCTGACAAATTGCCGTGGCTAAATGGTACTGCAGATGCAGCACTTGCCAACTAGTTTGTGCACAAACTTTAACCCAATCAAATTGGTGTGAAACAATAGATTTAATTAGTCAGACAGAAACTATTGTGTACCCATGAATAAATCTTTGCAATAGTGACTTTACATTGATCTTTTTTTACACAGGCAAGAATTTAAGTTATGCTACATTGTCATAAATCAAATGACAGTGAAAATCTTGGAGAATTTATCAATGGATATGATTGATTTTTTTTTAAGTACGTCTCTGAGGGGCATGTTTCTGCATCTTAGTTCAAACTAGTCATCAAAGCGCATGTTAGAAATCATCCTGATATCTTTCTTTGTATTTTGCTCTACATACACTTCCTGCCAAAGAAATTACAGAATTCATTGAACCCTATATCAAGAATACTACGACGGTAGTGCTGAATTCCAAAGATTTTGCATTTGATATTCTAGTGTATCTGATTGCATCTGAGCGGTTTTTTTAGTGCTTTGTGGTTTAGGTCACCTCCATTTTATGTCTCTTCCGCAAAACTTATATTTAAATCTTGCAACCTTGTAAGGAAAGAAAACATATTACCAGACCTACAGTGCCCTTCAATTCACAAAACTCTACATTATTGGTAAAAAAATTCCTTATTGTTGTACTGCTACTGTAGGAAACACATAGGGACACAAGGCAGCAGAAAGGAGCAGAAAGGTTAGAAATATATGGCAAGAGATAAAGGCACACAATTTTCTCAGAGAATAAAAGGTGTATTTCTGCATGATCTATCAGTCCCACCTGCTGTCAGCACAAGCTGACCTCTGTGCTTTCTTTTCATTGTGAATATATTCCAGGTAGGTTGATGTTATGCTTCCTTCTGTCTGCAGGTCTCCTACTGAAAGATCAACCACCAAAGACAACTCAAAACAGTAGGAATACTTCCTAAGATAACTAAGACAAACTCTTGATTAGGAAGCAGACACCCCAGTTTTCACCCCAAGATCTGACTGCAGCTATGTATAGATTACAAAAGGTTGAAAGAGGTCAATAAGTATTTTTATCCCTTTCATGGATAAAATTTTTTGTGACTATATATTATTTCTAAGGCAAGGGAGAAAAAACCCCAAACGTTTCTCATTACTGTACTATACAAATTTTGTGGGAAATTTGCTGCTGAGAGAAGAAAGATTTGGGCTGGGCAGAATGCTTTGTGGGCAAGCATAGTCTGCAAAATATTTACACTTTTCTATTTATTCTTGCTACTCTTCATGGAAAAATGAAAGTTTTATTTCCCCAAACAAACATTAAACACTTTGTTTAACTATGAAGCCACAGAGTCTCCAAGTAATCTCTCAGACCATGTATTACAACTCTAGGTAATCTATCTGCCTTTATTGTTTCCTGGCTATGTGTCTCTGCTTTTGTCAGCTAACTTCACTGCCTGTGGTAGTTTTTAATGAGAGAAGAGGACTTGAGTGTTCTTCTTAAGCCAGAAAAAGAGCACTTGGCAAGTCCATTGGTTTTAATGGACCTTGTCTTCCCATCCCTCTATTTCTACTTGTCTGGCACATGCCAGCCTTGTTCCAGCATAAAAGCAGTATTTACTTTGTGCCAGAACAAAATTAGGTGGTACACTGTGATCTCGGTCTGAGTGAGGGATTTATGGCACCAGGTGTGCAAAAACAGAATTAATGACAAGACTGGAAACCTTACAAAGCAAAGAGATGGGATGAGCTGAGAAGCGAGGGAAAAGAGAGGATGTGCTGGAAAAGATTCAAGGGTCTGCTATGGAATATTGAACCCGGATCACCAATGCCTTAACTATGTTTATAATTTTGCTGTCTTAGACCTCAGGAAAACAGTTCTTCACATTTTTCTATTCCTCATCCATACCCCTAAAAGGAATGATGATTATTTAGCTATTAGGATAAGGCATTTTGCTGAGAAACACAGCAATTTGCACTTACCACTGGCTTATTCAAAACAAAATATAGTCTTCAGGTTAGGCTGTTCTACATATTCCACATCCAGCAGCATCACTTCAACCAACTGTAAAAATAATCTTCACATGAGCTAAGTAAAAGGACCTGATAGTTGTACCTTGACTCCTTCTGAAACTTTTTCCATGTGAGTGGATTCATAGAAAATCCCCTTGTCACAGTGATGGCATGAAAGGAAACAAATATGGAAAGCTTTTCACATTAATGTTATGTTCCAACCTTTCTAACTCTCATAGCGACACAATTTCTTCAGGCACTGTATGCTGTATTAACTTTATTGTCACAGAGGTAGGTGATAATCCAAAGAAAGAAATTTTTTTAACCTGCTCTAACTGTACATTATGAGTTCTCATGACTCCAGATTAGATCACAGATTATGAACAAGGATAGGATTATGTGAACATTTCATACTTTGGGTTTAAAATTAATCAAATGAAAAATTGTCTTCATTTCATAAAATACTGACATGTAGAGTATGTAAAAAAAAAACCTCTCACTTTTTTCTGATTTTGCACATTTGATAGCTAACATTCATGAGGGTTTGTGGATTGCACGTTCCCTAAAACCCACAATATGATCTTTAAATCAGATATTAAGGATAACAAAAGAGTAAATCTGGAAATTATCAGCCAGAGTAAGAGAGGTGTGTATAACTTGATATTTCAGAATGATGACCACCAACAGGTAAAAAGATTCTTCATTTCCTTTACTGAGCAATAGCATTTTGGCACACCAGCAAGACAGTCTTGCACAGGCTCACTCTTCAGTGCTAAAAGTGATTTAAAACAGTATAAAAGAGGGATGAGGAAAGTGCTGGTACATGACCTGGGTCAGTAAGAGACAGCTCTACCCTCTGGTATTTGGGTAGAATCTGTTCAAGCCTGGAAGTGACAAGATGAGGAGTATGATTATTGATGTTCATAAGCATAAACATCATAATGAATGAAACATACAGAAAACAAGAATTCATTAGAAAAAAGCATATTTAAAAGGAGAGACTTTCCAAGGAAAAGCTTAGATAAAGCTGACAGTGTAGTCAGAAGCAGACCTGACAGTCAAATCCCTGCTCATGGCAGAGAGACTGCAGTTACTATGTAGACCTTAAGCCTGAACATAAAAATTTTACTTATGTAGTTGTTCCTTCAAAAGAGGTTTCAAGTTAGACTTTGGATAATATAGTGGTACACAGACTTCCATCCCTCTTTTCCCTACCACCTCACATATGCATTCCAACGTAAAGTTACCCATGTTTTACTAGTCAAATGCAGCTACAGTCAGTATGCAAGGAAAGGAGTTAAATATCCTGAAATTAGTACGTACTTCAAGATTCAGTATCTATCTTTACATTAAAATCCATTTTTTTTCAGTTTGCCACACATTGACTCTACTGTTCCCAGATTTTTAGGCCTCATTCTTTCCCTAAAATTTCTAGAGCATGTTTCAGTCTACAGATGACTGTCTGGTGACTGTCTAAATGCAGTTAAGATGAAGAATCGAGTTTAGACACCATGGAACCTGGGTCTACACATGCATTTTTTAAACCACTATGAACTGTAGTTCATATACCTCTTTATATCTTATTTAGGAGGGAAAAAACCAGAATGTCAGAAACATGAAGTTGTTTAATCACTGAAGGAGAGAAATAGCTTTCTCAAGGTGCATTGCATTCATCTCTCACCTAAAATGTTGATTAAGTCACGCTGAAAAGCAAAACTGGCAAAATCAATTCAGCTTAGACTCATGTAAAGAGTCTTAAGTTTGTTTCCTGAAAAGCCTTCACAGTAGTTCTCTCTGCATCTTCCTAAGAAAAACTGAGAAGAATAAGTTTCAGCCAAAATCAAAGTTGAAATATTCTTCAAAAAATGTAAATCTTTCTCATCTCATTTTCTTGCATTGTTATATTAGAAGCATGTGGATAGTGTTTTGGGGAAAGTTATTTAAGTTTTACATCAGCAGATACTTATCAATCATGATCTATCCCTGAACTTTAGTTTCAGCATAACTTCTGAATGAAAAGAGGTTGCAGTGGTTCATCAAGAATAAATACACAACATGACACCTGACATGCTGAATTCCACTACCACCTCTTTTATTTGTTGGACCATAAGAACTTTGTTTTTGCTAGTTCATTTTCAAGCCTAATTCACTTTCTGTAAGTGATGAATTAACTTCAGGTTCATACAATGTCCTAGCCTGTGCCTGGGCTCCCCAGACTCTCTTGTACAAACAATTACTCATAAGAGTGATTTATGTAAAACAAATTGTTTTGTACTTCACAGTTCCCTACACTGCCTTAGAGGATACATTTTACTATAAGGAGGACAGAGTGCCAAACTGTCTGACACAAACAGTACTTGGTGTCTTCAGCAGAAAGGTCATCTCTTTGCTCTTGGAAAAAAAGTAATATCAGATTTTGTAATAATGGATTAAATGGAAATACTGCAATATAAAAGAGAGTTCAAAACAGGAAAACCAGTCTGCAGACAGAAGCTGAGAAGGTAGGAGTGAAATGCAACTCATTTGCTAAATTCATTGTCATAAAATTACAAAATGAGAAAACATGAAGGTGAAAGGAAGATATGTACATGGAAGCTGGGAATTCAGACAAACTAATATTTCGTTATGGACCTAGAGATAATGGCAGGTTTTAAATCCGTCATTAGGAATACCCTTCCATCTCTTCGTAACTTTATAACAGGAATATGGTCTATTGTGTTCTTACCACTGAGAAGGAGATGAATTCTCAACTTACATTTGCTTTCCTCTTTATCTATTCAGTTTTGGGCAATCTGTATTTTAAGATACTTCAGGACAATGAAGTGACTATATTCAGATCCAAGAAGTAAGTTTTAATTATGATGGAGAGCCACAACTCAGACAGGACAGAGTCCCATTTTGGAGGCAGCTGTTTTCCCAGAGTGGATGCAATTAGTCAAGGCTCATTTGGAATCACACACTGCCTTAAGAGAAGCCGGGTAATGCCAGGACAGCTCACACATGAGTAGTGTCAACTACTAAACTATTAAAGTGAATGTTCCTGACAAGAATTTGAGATATGAAGGCCTATAAAGACCCTATTTTTATTCTAAGTTAAGGCTTGACCAAAGCAACTGTGAGTTCCTGTCAAACAGATTCGCTTTCAATCACAATTCACAGATGTTTTTGGCATACAACTTTGATGCACACCAGGATTCTCATGAAAAAAAAAAAAAAAAAAAGAAACCATATGTTTTGATTCACCTTCTGTTCTCTCTGCCATGGGATCTTGCATTACCATGATAAAATGCCTTTAATGAAGAGATAGTGTCAAAATCTTTTTTGCAAAAATGGTTCAAAAGTAAATTACTAAGCCAATTTTAAGACTAAAGAGCTGAATAATAAAAAGCATTATAGTTCTAAATGATTTAATGATTTTTCCTTTATTCCATAACATGGGTTTCCATAAAGATACTTAAGACTCAAAAAAATCATTTTGCTTTCTAGTTATGCTAGTTTGAGCAGAGATCAAATGAAAGAACATCTTGAGGATGATGGAACTTAGTTTAAATGCTGCTTTACCAATAGCTTAAGGGCAACTATTTTTTAGAGATCCTAGAAAAAGATCTTTTTCTCAATATATATTATAATATATATAATACATTATATTATTTTTTCAACGTGCTAACTACTTTTTTGCAACTAGTAGGTAAACTTGCTCCCTAATTTCACTTTTTTTTCTTCTCTATCAGAAAGTTGAAAAATTAGTGTTAAACTTTATCAAAGGCATGACTTAGATTGGTACCATATGCACCATTTTGAAGTAGAACATAAAATGAGTGCATATCCTTAAATTCTAATGCCACAGAAATCAGCAGCAAATCTATGTACTACACTAAGAAAAAAAAGTGAGTCTACTTTTCCTGAGTAACATATACATTTCCGTAGAAGACTTGCAGTTAAATCTTTAGCTACTCCCTCTGTTTAAGAAAATGAAATAGCACTAGGATTGTTTTGTATTTCTCACGTTACACCAATACAATAGAAGATGAATTCACTAGTAGCTGTTCAACTATCTTGATAGTTTTTAGCTTATGCTATTCAATGCTGCACTTTCTAGTCTGAGAATTTGAAAGAATTTGCTTTTAAGAAATCATATCGATCTTAATCACTGTTGTATGAGCATGGCTGGGTTTTAGGGTTTTTTTGTTGCTTGTTCGGTTTTTTTAAGTGGAATTCCACAGTGAGAAAAACAATATATAATTGCCTGTATAATTCTAGTCTTTAAAAGCGCTGTTTCTGACTGATTCTTTACAACTTCTTTACTGCTTCTTTACTTCTTTTGCAACACAATTTTCAATCCACTGGACAATCAAACATTTTACCCCCAAAAGAGTGTTGAACTGTAGAATGTGCTCCAAACTAGTGTAGTTTGAGTGGTTCAGTCATTTTGATAACTTGGACAGTTGTACTTGGAATAGACAATAGGCTGGAACATCAAATGCAGCACAGCAGCTGCACTGCTCCAGCTTGGGTTCATTTGAACTTGCATCTTAGTTCAGTGGGAGTTCAGAGACCAAAGACTTCATTCCCAAATAGAAACATAACAGAGGCCCACAGCACTTTGTTTAGGATGCAGTTAATTCCTCCTCACATTTTTACTTATGCTTGCAGAGTACAAGAGGCTTGTACAAACAGCAGACAAGATTCTGTGCTCTAAACAATGTCTGTTCTACCATGTAAGCTTAAGAGAAACGTTTTAGTATAAACAAGTGACATATGCAGGCACCACTGAAATCATTAATTTCTGTTCAAAGTTACCCAAGAAGCAGGTCTGCAGAACAGAAGCAAAGCTAGTGTTCACTTGTCAGTTTTATTCAGGGCATGTTAAAAAATAAAAATCATGTCATTAACCCATTTGTAAATTTGTAAAATCGTACTCTGAAGTTGCCAACAAATTTCTCAAGGAAACATAATTAACACAAGCTGGCACCTGAGTTATTTCTTTAGGTGGACCTGTTTGATTTTCTGAGTGTGGTAAGAAAAACTTTCCTTCAAAATTCTCAAGAAGAAAATAAAAGCACAAGAAAAAACTAATTACAAAGAAATGAAGATAAGTTAATGTGATTGACATTGGTCTGATTTTTAATCTGCTGCTATTTAGATGAAGGAATAATCCATCCTTCTGTTCCTCCATGTAAGGAGTACTCCAACTATTCAACATTTCTATGTGGAAAAAGAACATTTTTCTTTAAAAAGCTCAAGACACTTTAAAAAAAGGCTGGATAGGAAAAAGGAAGAATTATATTAATTCCTTTCTGAGGATAAATACATAGTAATGAATGAGAATTAAGACAAAACCCTGATGTGACATCTGTTAATTCGTCAAGCTCTAGTACCACACAAATTACAACTCTAGGGCACTAACTTGCCTTATCCCACCCCATGTATTCTCATTATCCCCTGTGAATAGCAAATCAAGCACTCCCTTAACACAGAAACGTGTTCTTGACCATATCCAGTCTTACACTCTGCACGAAAGAACCTCACAAATACATCAGCTTTAATGACAAAACTATTCTTATCTCATTGAACACTAAGAATACCCCTGGTGTTCCTCCCACTCTGGGGAGTTTGTTGGAACTCATTTATAACAACGAAGGAGTTTATTTACACCAGTTACAATAACTTTTATTTCCCCCCCTTCCCCTCCGCCAAGAAAAAGCATTGTACCTAGTAAAAACAAAGTTACAACAAGGAGAGATAGGGAGGGTTTCAATAAACCAGAGTAAATATTAAGAGGCAAATTCTCAAATATACAGTGCCATAGTACTCACAGACCAAGAGTAACATAATCCAGCTAAAAGTACAGGAAGAGGAATATCTTCTACTAACTAGGACGAACTGCTGGAGGGAAAACTATCAAAACCTACCCTACTGTTTGTATCCAGGCTGTCCATAAAGTTGTTAAGCAGAGTAGGTTAATTAAAAAAGGGAAAATTTCAAGCTATCTAAGCAATATCCAATATACATACAGTCAGTATAGAGAGACTTAGATTTGTGACATCTTAAAAACTCTGTCTAGTACTTCAAGCAGAGCATCCTACATTGCACTGTCAGTATTCTACTGCAGGTTTATTCAGTACCATCAAAAGTATTGCTACCTCCTGCGGGGATGCACAGGAAAACAAGTGCATCTCTGAAGGTGAGATCAATGCCTAACATCTTAATTAAATGAAACAACTTCTAGTATTTACCGTTTAAAGGTGAGATGGGGAGGGGAAGGGAAGATTCAAAATAAGTCTGTCTCATTATTTAATTTACTAAAATATCCCTTTGCATATATATAGTCTTTTTAGACCTATAAATCTTGAAGAGGTTAAAGTATTAAAAATTAACACTCGCAACCAATATCCTTAAAAACAGTTATGCAGCAAATCTGTAGCACAGCAAAGTTAAGCGACTTGCTGAGGGCCATAGATTAAATTGCAGTTTGTTTCTTAATTGCTCAGCAGCCACAAGAGGATAGAGGAATTATTAACCATTGTTTAACATTTTGTTCATTTATCATAGTTATCATAGTTTTCTTCACATGTCTCAGTTACACACTGTTATTTCTACTCACAAAGGTTTTTAACAGCTTAATCTCTCTCACTGTTTGGTACTCTTATTTTTATCCTAAAAAGCATTTCATCCCATCATATGTTTTCCCCTGTCAGTTCTTCCATCCCAGTGTCATAGTCATGCTTTGGAGTAGACTGCTCTCATAGTAAAATGACTGTACTTAGGTAAAACGAAACCCGAACTCATCCCATTGTTATAATCTTAATAAACCAACAGATTCAAGAAGCCATATTTAGTATTGCTATTTCAGTGAGATGATGGTGGCAGCCGGGAAAGCTGTGATGACAGGTCTTCAAATCCAAAAACCAAAACGAAAGCCAAATGCAACTTTCTTCCACGTATTGTTATTGTCACTCAGTACAGTGTTAGTGGTTTACCTGCTGTTCTACAAACACCTCCTCCTGCATCGCCCCCTGTGGAAGCCAGGCTGTATGCTTCTGATTGCTTTAATTTTAATTAGAAAATTGCAAATTCATTTTCCTACTTGGAAAGTTTTATCATTCAGACAGAGAAGAGAGGGGGGAAAAAGCTTTGACTCAAGTGACTCATTATGTTCTCCCAGCAAGTAGTGCCTCCTGCACATGAACTGCTTGTAAGTATAGTATATATTGAAGTTTGCAATACAAGCCTTTTGGCAAACTCACATTAATTAATTTGAAGAAAAGTGGATTCATTCTACAAATTTTCTTAAACAGAAAGTGTGCTACATCTATTTGCTCTAAGTAATGTAGGTATATTAGTAAGGTCCACAAAGTCTGTGGATCAGGTACTGAGGCAGATATGGAGCACGCTAGCTGGCAATTACACAGTGTTTTCTGCTGTCAATAGTGAACAGCAAATTAAGTTAATTAAAATAACCATTATCATCACCTCTAACTGTAAGCCCAAACATTATTTTGCACTTACAACAGCACTGTTACGTTTTGGTCCTCTAATATAATACAGTAATGAAAATGCTTTAGCAGAAAAATAATTTAAATAGTTGATATAGAAACCTAAGCCTTTACGCAGAAGCATTTACTCTCAAATCCCTGGTAAGTAATTGAATGAAAATTGAATGTAAATCTATCAACAATGGAAAACTTTGTTGACTTCTTCTCTGTTACGTAAAGTAGGACAGAGGGCATTTAAGAGAGCCCTATGCATTCCCCAAAACACTACACAGAGAAATATCCAGAGCTTAGACAACAGAAGAAACAACCTAAGGGACAGCCTGCTGTGGTATAAAAAGTGGGATTTCTGGTGAGACAAATTTTTCATCACACTTGTGCATCCTTTATGTTACTGATGAGAAAACTACCAATAAACAAATATTTCTCTGAAATTCTCATACTAGAGGTGTATTGGGTTTGTGTAGTTATGGTTTGGATAATGGGGGAGCTACAGGAGACTTCCGTGGGAGACTGCTAGAACCTTCCTCTATGTCCTTACCAGAGCCCTTTTTTCCCTTTTCATAAGTTCTAAAAACAACATACTTTATTTTTTGTTTTACGTATATTATAAACCTCACCTGGTGAGAAGGAGGAATTTCTGGGGTGAAGGAAAAACTTTACTCTTTCTCTGATCATAGGGAGCTTCTGCTTACCACTGCTTACTCCATAAAGCCTTTACTCTCACTTCCACACACCTCCCCTCTTCCCTCAGGTAGTGTAAGTGATAAAGTTTTTTTCTTTTAAGTAGAACCAAGTTATTAACATATTTTTCATAGCTCAGCTGGACCTCCTAATAAGCTAGTTACTGCTTAAAGCCAGGCTAATCAGGAGAGGAGTCAGGACGTCCAGCAGAGAACAAACACACCAATGAAAAACAGACTAAAAAGTGAGGCTGTAGCTCAATATTGTGGTCAGGAGAGTAGATACACTAATGGAGCAGCCTGAAGGTGGGCAAATGCCTAATCACCAACCAGGACAAAGATTTGGCATTATCAAGCACAGCTCTATCCATGTACAATTTCGTAATAGAAGAATATTTTTTAAGCAAACTCAAAGAAGCTTTGCAGGTTTAGAACCAGTCACAGTTGTTTAACATGCAGTACAGCGCTTTTTAAGGCAGAATGGCCCTAAATTTTCAATGTATTGGTTTGCAGCTGCTACCTTTGTTCTAACACTGCTTTCACTGAAGTTCTCAAAATAAATATTTGAGTTTCTTCTCTGTAGTCTCTATAGCAGCACAGACACACCTCACCTTAAGGAGATGAAGATCTTTACTCCGAGAAAATAATCAAGTTCAAAAAGTCAGAGCCCAGGGAAGAAGCACCTGACAGAGAGTGCAAGGGGAACCGAGAGTGAGCCAACCCAGCAACAAAAACACATCAGGCTGAGGAAGTGAGTGCAGCCAGAAGCATGAGGGCAGAGCACAGGAGGGCTGGAGGGGAATCACTGACAGATAATCCATAGCTGGTATTTCCAGTCGTTCTGTAAAATGCTCAAAAACATTTATTAGTTCCAAAGAATGGCAGTCTCACATTGTGACAGTCATACATAAGATAACAAGGCTTCATGAAGCAGGAATAAGAAATATGTTGTAAAACACCATGCACTCAGCCCATAGTAACAGTGTGTTGTTGTAGTTCCTTAATATGTCTGACAAATAGATCCTCTAAAGCATCTTGTAGTCTTTCTCTTAATAGCTTTGAGATCTGTGCAAAGGGGCATGAAATGCTGTGATTACTCTAACAAGCACTAGGAAGACTCTCTTCTGTGGGAAATATGTCTCAACTAAAATGAGAATTTTTAGAATTTTCTTCTCAAGTGTGCAATCTTAAATTTCGTCTGGTCCAGTACCTTTTCCAGCATTTTACACACCTTCTCAAAGAAGCACTTTGAATACTTCAGATATTTGGCTGTATTCCTTGGGTGAATTTTATTAAGCCTCGAGACTTTGAAAATATTAGTTTCATTTAAGTGATATAGCTTTTTGCCTTTTTTTTTGTTTTTATTCTAAATGGCTCTTGCCCATATATTTCTGGTGCTAATTGTGTTACTGCAGTTTTTTAATGAAGAAATAAACAATGATACTAGAGCCTGGCCTTTGGCAATGTCTGATCTTAGTTTTCCCTCTGACTCAAATAATATACACCCTAAATCCTAGAAAAAGAAATATGTTACTGGGGATGACATATGCACAAGCCTCAGCATTATGCCAAAATGAGAAAGACTGTCCAGGTATCAGCATGCAACACACAAAACACAAGTGTTGTTTTGTTTCTTACTCTCTCAGCTTTTCTTCCTCAAAAAACTCCACATATCTTTACCAATGTTTTGCAAAAGAAATTCAGATAAGCATCACAAGACAGATTATTTCTACCAGTCAAATTCAAAAGCCTTTCAGTACCCGAAAATTAAATATGCACAGTAAAAACAGCAATACCATTGATCAAACTAGAAAGACAAAGGGAATAAATAACATCGATTAAGGTTCAGGTTGTGCTATGGAAAGACACTCAACGCACAAATTTAGTACTTATGCATGAAAATCCAATTGACACAATAGGTCATAACCATTCCAAAGAACCTATTACGGTCCATCAGGTAAATGGTTACACATAACGACACAGCCATTATGGTCTGTAGGGCTCCGGATCAGTGAATTGAAATTTCTCTACAAAGAACAGACTTTGAGCAAATAGGCTCAAAGGAGCTGTTACAATAAACTATGCCAAGACCTGTCTGAGTAACTCTCAATTATAAACTAGCCCACTAACACAAGTTGAACTTTTTGGGAAAAGTTTAGTCAGTTACACTACAGAAACCAGAATTAAAAATCAGTATTGTTGAGTATGTACCACATAAATATTGCTCGTCCTTTAAGGTCCCAGGCAAGAGAAGAAGCTACTTCAGATGTCAGTTGCAGGTAACTCAAGGTGTAGATTTTCTGTGTTCTCTTTGTTCCAGTCCTACCAAGTAGGGCATTTACATGGGAATGGAAATAGGATCAAGGCCACTACTAGCTCTTTCAAACCACTTTGCATTTGTACGTCTATGTCTTACCCTCAGCACAAAACAAACCTCTTTAGGGAAAATCACGTAATACAAATACTGCACATGAAATATTTGACTTCTGCTACTTTCTTTAAGGCAAACAATAAAACTTAAGCATATTTATTAATAATATATGATTTTTCCATTGCACCTTTCAGTTCTAAAGCTCTACTTTATCTTTGCATACCTGCTGCAAGGTAGAAATATTCTACTCACTGCATGGATGGCTAAGGTGGTAAAAGAATAATCCAAACAAAAAGGCAACAAAGCTGCAGCCAGAACACTGGGAGCACCTAGTTCTGTCTTGTGCTAACTAGTGAGTTATTAGTGATGCCTCAGTTAATATGTGTGTTCTTGCCATGATCTCTGGGCAGTCTTTCCTTGACCACACCCTTCTCTTTCAACAAAGTCTCCAGATATGAGTAAAGTCTAATAAAAGAAGTTTCTATTTTCAAACTCATCAAAAAATTACAGCACTGTCTGATTTTGAGAAGATTTTGAAACATTTAGAAGGGGCCTGATCATCACACCTGAAAAACATCTGCATTCTAAAACTTTTGCTAGATTTTTGCAGAAATCCAAATGTCAGCTCTCCAGAGAGTAAAGCCCAATTATTCCTTCAATACTCATGGCTTTTTAAACTCCTTCCCTAGACAACATTTTTTCAAGGACATGTGAGCTTTTGCTGATGGCCTGTAGTTCCCCAGATACTCACCCATCTGTTTTTTATGTTTCTGTGTAGATGGATAAGACTGTAATCTGGATCAACTGTATAAAATCCCACTGCACCCCCTGGCTATCCACTGGTAACACCAGCCTTCTGTACCCAGCAGTTCTTGAGAGATGCCATTTGCAGTCCAAAGTTCTGTGCAACAGCCAAACAAAGCTCCCAATTTCCATTTCATGTAAAGAGTGACTCAGATCACTTGAATAGGACAACATTTTATCAGTATCACAGTTATCACTAAAAGATCAGCATCAGTCCAAACTCACAAGCTTTAAGGTTTTTATAAATTATTGTGGGACTAATGGAAATCTATGTTTCTTTTTTATAAAAAAATTACCTTTCAAACATCTCTATCTGAGCTCCCTTTGCTTTTTTTCTCCAGGATTGCCTCTTTATTTTTATGGAAGAAAAAAAAATATTCTTTACATGCAATAGACAAGCACTGAACTGTGAGCACAGCCAAATCCCCCGGTGACTGGATGTCTACAGCCCAATTTACTGCACTCCTCCTTTCAATAAGCAGGCAAGGCAAAGAACGGAACAATTTTACTTATCTACTGCTTGCTACTTAGTTTCACCAACGGGTGGGGAGGCAGCACCATCTCTCATTCCATGCAGCCATTTTTCAGCTGCTTGCTCTGAAAGTGAAACTTTGAGATGTTTATAAATAAGTAAAAACCTGCTTGTATTTAATGCAATCTGATATTTGCATAATTACTTTTCAAGGTAATGAGTATAACAGAAGCAAAACCACAGAAGGTTGAATATCTTTAGAGGAGCCTGTGCCAACAAATAAACACAGAACTTTTGTATCAAATTGCAGTGCAGTTTAGAACCAGTGTAATTTATTTAGGGAACAATAAGCATCTATTTGTGCTGGGCAGGTGGCCAAGGTGAAAGACATATACGTAATTGAATATTAGATGAGCTATTATTTCATTTTATCACCATTTGTCTCTTGGAGTATCTATAGCCAACCCTGCTGAACAAAATATTACACAATAAAGGTGGCTGTCAAACTACCTCATCCAAAGCCAAGCAAACATTGGTGCCGAAGCAAATCATGACAATTCAAAACAAAATATTCTGAGATGGTGGCTACTGTCCTTGTTAAGTGATGAAATCAAGACCAACATCAGCCCAACGCACAGAGAGCTGGTCGGTGACATCTCTGACTCCCCAGATAGATGATAAACTAACTGGCAGCTAGGAGGTAGGTCAGAAATGCTGATGGATAAATCATATTGACACAAAACAACCAACCAACACACCCTGCCCACCAAACCCCTGAGACAAATGGGCATCAACTACTAAAGCAACGTATGACAATGCTTTATCATCTACCTATGGCATAACTCATCAGGTAGCAATTACAATTAATATTATTGAAGGATCAGTGGTGTCTTCTTCAAGAATATTTCCAAGACCATTACAGAACTTTGGAGAATATTGGTCCACAAGTAAGATATTTTTTCCACACAAGAAGTAGTAGTGGTCTTGGGAGGCCTAAATGTTTAATTGACAGCTCCCAATATTTTCTAACATAGCTGGTGTTTGGAATATGAAGAGACTCACATTGCACCTCTGTACAACATGTGAAGGTGAATTGATAGATGAACTGAAATCATGAAACACCCAACTACAGGTACTATTTTAAGTCACAGCATTTTAAGAAAATAAAGTATAGCAATAAATATGCAAAAAATTATAAACACCGCCTGTTAAAACTGTTCTGTTTTGGACTGTAACAGTATGATCTAGTGCTGATGAGAAATATATTCTAAAAAGTAGGAGCTTCCGAAATCATAATTAGAAGAGAGAACAAAAAAGAAAAATATGAATTAATGAAGTGGTTTGAACAAAGACTTTTTTTATAAATGCAAACCCACAACCTTCAGTCTTTCAAAATTCTTCTTGAGTTAAAACCATCTGGATAACAGAGAGTTTCAAAATATAAGCAGAATTCAATATGTATATACTACATATATACAGAGAATAAATAATAATTTTGAAAAGACAGACCAGATAGCAGCAATTAAAAACCAGGGGAAACACATGTCCTTAGAAAGATTTTGGCCACTTGCTCCTGCCATAGAAAACAGAATCAGAAGTGATACATAACCGGAAAAAAAATTAAACCTCTTTCCCCGAAATTTAATGGTACACTGTATATAGTGAAAGACAAATGAAACTACTGGAGACCAGAAAGGATTCATTTACTCAGAAAAATTAAACATAAACTTGTCTGCTGTGCTACTGCGGACCTCAAGCTTTCACTAACATTATCAGGAATGTTAATGTGTGTAAGAGATAAAGTACTCAATATCCATCTAAGTGACAGCAAAGCAAGAAAAAAGTAACAGCCTGCCTAAAAGTTGTAAATATGTGAGAGGAAGAGGAATAACTTACCAGGTACTATGGTTTCACAACAGTGGTCAGAAATCACTGCTTTGACCTAAGCAGTTGGTGTTATATATAATCTAAATCACCAGTGAATGAGCTACATACTGCAAATTTTTTTCAGGGTCAAAACTGATCCCAGTGATGTCCGGTACTGGAGAGAGTCCACAGGACAATGACTGCCAGTCTCATTCAGTAAGGAACATATCAGCTTCAGGAAGAGAAGGAGAACTTGATCTTTAAAAGGACATTTAATGGAACATGTATGTCACATGAAGGTAAATTATCAAATGGAAAGGTCAAAACAGAAAAGTCTTGTCCCATCAGTGGCTCAACAAAAGACCAGAGTAGCATGACCAGACCCCACTGCCATATCCATATAGCCAACCTATAGCTCAAATACCTGGGAAATCATTTTGATTTTGCTTCCTGGCACGAATACTTGCTTTGTAAAACAGGAATATTTTGCTTTCTCAGCTGCACAGAATTTGTGTTTCAGTCATTTATTATTTTGCTAGATTCAAAGCACTTCCAAAATTGATAAAAAAATTCGGTTCCTTCCTCTGCATTTCTTTTGCCATACATATGTTAAACAACACTTCAGAGAGAAATCTCAATTGTCAAGAGCTCTTGCAGGCATGCATCGATCTATTTAATAGAGTTCACTGGGGTTTTTTCCCCTTCTTCACAATACTAACTAAGACAGACTCTACAAATTCTGGGATTTTTGTCTGAAAATAAAAATCTCCTGGATGTGCCCTTGCATTTATAAATGTGTTAGTTACTATGAGATTTTTGTATTGCTTGCTCTTAGCAGCTCATAGTAGGAAACAAATCATAGTAAATGTATGACCAAGTCATTAATTCTACTGTCACTCAAATTCAGTAAGAATACCTTATATGACTCTTAAGTTGAAGGGGAAAAGGTTTCTTTCTTAAAAAACAAGCAAACAAACAAACAGAAGAGTCTCAAATCTTGTATTCCAAAAAAGAGTTTGACACATCAGTGACTTCCCTAAGATTATTCTTTTTTTCCCCCGAAAACACTCTGAGCAGAAATGTCACTGTATTTGCTGGCAATTTTACCCTTTGAAATGTCCAGCTTTTCATCAGAAACTCCACACAGAAAGTATTATTTCTTCATTTTAATCTTACTGAATATATACCTGATTTACACAGTCAGCTCTGAATCAGCAAACTCTTGTTCTCCTGACACTGTTTATCTGAAGGTGAGAAGTCAAAATGGGGTCATAAGAAAAACTAGCCATCCAGAAAACAATTTTTCAAAGCAATTTTTGAATGTCACAAGACAATGCAAACTAATGATGCAGAACTCAATGCTCCAGGAACTCCTCTTAAGCTAAAGAAGCGGTTGCTTTCAGACATGAATTCTAAGCACTCTGGACTCAGTGAACAACAGGTGGGCTCAATGGTCTTGTGTTGCAGCTCACGAAGTGATCTCTGCAAGAACAGGCAGGTTAAAAGCTCTGCCTACTGTGCTACCAACGGTGCACAGCAGCAAACGGAAGAGTACAAGAATGCTGTTATCTTCCCAGCCTTCATAAGATAGAAGTGGATGAAGCCATCACATTGTGGGACATTTTGGTAAAAAATTCAGGTGATTTTATCTTGCACAGGTCTTTTCTCAGCAAATACTTATCTGGTGAATAATTCGCTGAGGAGTAAACTATCCTAGTTTTGCTATGAAACTAGAAAATAACTCATCATGAACCATCACAAATCTATGCAGCCAAACATCTAGTTGACTTTGTTAAACACATTCAAAGTAGATAAAAACCAAAAAAAAAAAATAATAAAAAGGATCTCAGCTGACTTAATTCTTAATTAAACACAATATACCCACTGTGCTGTGTACCTCAGGAAACTTCAGGGGCTACAGAAAGCTCCAGATTAGATTACTGTGTATCATTCACAAATCCACCAAGAATTTAGCTTGGCTACAGAAATGTTTTGCTTTATGTTCCACATGGAATTTTGTTAGATGGTTAGAAAATTCTACTTACAGTTGTGTAACCCTTAGCTTCTTCTCAACATTTTTCCCAAAGTAAGAAAAATGAGTTATTTCTGAATGAGGAAACCAGACTGAAAGAGTGATTAAAAAGTCCAAGGTAATATATGTCCAAAGGTTGGGGATGTTTGCAACATTTCAAACTCAAATTCCTTCCTGTTCACTACCAGCAAATGTATTTGACAAACAGAGACATCTGTGGTATTTAAGGCAGCACTTGAAAATGGTCTTTTGAGAATTACGGCATTATAAGGTGTCCCAAATAACACAGAATTTAGGGCCTCAGAGACACACTGTTAATACAACACTGAAAGGGGCTAATAAAACAGCCTATTCAATGGGATATTCTAAACTCAGTATTATGCTAGTGTAATAATTCAACATTTTATTAGTATGGGAAATGACAGGATGTGTTTGAAGTCTCTTGGAACCTAAAAGAAGCTAGAGACCACCAGTACAGAAATACTGGAAAACTATGAGCTCATCTACTCAGCCAATAGAATTTTACTGAGTTCTTATTTCCCAGACACAGACTGGGGAGGGAGGAGAAGAAAGGCAAGTTAAAACCAGACAACTTCTGCTATCACAGTACAACTTCAGAATGCTGTAACCTCTGCAATGCTTGCTACAGTGCCCTTTTCATCAGAACATGGAAGGAGAGCACAGTAATGACCTTTCTTTCTTTCACATGTAAAGGATCTCATAATTCATAATGTCAAAGTTGTAGAAGGGAGTAACTGTCATTAAACTTTGCAATTCTGACAATTACAGAGGTCTAAGAAGGTTTCTGCACTGTTCCTGGTCACTCTCTGCACAAAGAGTTTATCTGAGCTTTCAAATTTTGGAAATACTACATTACCTCTGTTGAGTCCACACGACTTGTACATTCAAAGTTTCACTCAGACCTACTTGTAAATTCATGTAATATATCAGGGAAACCATTCTACCACCCGTCTTTTAAATAAAAACACAATTACTATAGAGTCATATTTCCATTATTTCAATTTCCTTCCCTGGTTAGATGGAAGTGCAACTGGAAAGCTGACGACATTTCCTCAGTGTTTCAGTGAAAAGCATTTCCAGGATAGACCTTGAACCATCTTAACCACAATTTGTTTGACCAAAACCCCTCACCTAAGCTTTGCACAAAGGGCTGGATGGACCTAAAGGTAAAGCCTCTAACATTCATTTCATCACCCAATAAAAGTAACTCCTAGACAACTGTACCATTAGTCCAATTTCAAATGCAAACTCTGGTGCTCAACAAAGAATGATTCTCATTTCAAGGGCTGTTTTCTCACCTCCTGCCCATGTGAGACTAGTCAGCATGACATTGATTAGAGGAACTGAAAGTGCCAGAGATGTTGAAAGGGAATGGATGACAATTTCATGGTAATTGAAGACTAATTATATTTATCTAGCAAATAATCACTACATGCTCAAAGTTTGATTTCAAAAAAAAAAAAAGGAGTGAACAAACTACTCTTCATTTTTCTTTTCATAAAACCCTATTAAACATTTATAGAAAAAAGAAACATATACATATTCTCCTGGCTACTTTATACAGTCTTCTCTTCTCCAGGCTCTTAATTGGGGTCCTTTCCCTCAGGTTCCTCCTGTCTACAGAATATATAGCAGAATATAAAGTCACTGCTCTGGGCTGACTTCTGCTAGGCACAGGGCACCTAAAAAGTGGATGTTGCAATTCCTGCAACCGCACTGTGAAATGTGCTGTTCCATTTGTTGTAATTTTACTTATCCCAGAAACTTCACGCATTACTCAGGGCAGGCATGAATTTACAAAAACCCGGTACATGTCTTTCTTTTCAACCTACTTTCCCTCATTACTTTGTGCATTTGAAAGTAAATAACCAGCTAGAAAATCTCTGAGATTCATTGCTTGACTCAGTTTCATTGGCCAGCCAGGCTTGCTAAAGAATATATTTTAATAGGATGCCATCTGCAACTTTCCCATTATAGCCTCTTTTCCAGGACGTGTGGTATGTGACAACTTTGGTAAATGCGCATAGGATCAATTTACCGTGCAACATTATTTCAGTCTCACACACCGAAATTCAAATTATGTCATTCCTTTCTCTAAAGAATATTACCCGATCTTCAAGGAGGAAAGCAATTCTGAAGGTTATGATGTGTTATGATGTATTTGGACCTAAGTTTAAATCCTTACATTAGAACCAAATTAATTTTGTGGCACGGGGCAATCAGATGAAGGAGGTCAAGCAAAAGGAAACTAATTTCTATGCACTTTGAAATGTTAAGAAAGGTTATAACCTTTCTTACCATTGCAAGGAACCAAGAGCTCACTGGTTCAATTCTCTTCTTCTTTCCACAGCTACTAAGAATAGGAATGCCCATAAATGATTTGGGTTGGAAGGGACATTAAAGATCATCTCATTCCAACCCCCCTGCTATGGAGAAGGACATATTCCACATATTCAACTACTCCAGGTTGCTCAGAGCCCTGTTCTTGAACACTGCCAAGGATGAGGCAGCAGTAGCTTCTCTGGGCAGCCTGTGCCTCACCATCCTTACATTGAAGAATTTCTTCCTAAAATCTAATCTCAATCTGTCTTCTGTCAGTTTAAAGTCATTACCCTTTGTCCTATCACTACACATCCTTGTCTCTACACTCCTTATTAGGTAATGAAGTCACAGGCTTTGACTTAGTACCTTGAAATTCTGTTTCATAACTTCTTGATCCTTGGAATTATACTTTGGTGTAGGCTTTTCCTTTTCCAGTTTATAAAATATAGATTCCCCAAGAGTTTTAAAAATTATTTCCTTAATAGCTCTATTTCCTTCCTTCATAGACATTAATTAGTTTTGCACAACCTTTCACGCATGAAGACTTCATTGCAGAAGCATCAACAGGTCAATAATCAAACACAGAGAATGGATAACTTGATGAGAACAGTTTTTCAGATGGAAAAAAAGAAAGTGTAAAGGCCAATATAGCTTTTTTGCACTATTTAATTTCCTCATTCCATTTAACTATGCAGATCTCAAAGTGCACTGGGGATTTATGTTGTGAAACTTGAAGTTAAAGCCAAGGACCAAACTAAGACAAAATCCTGAAGCAAAAGTAAAAAGATTTGGTATGAAAGAAAACAAGCAGGCCAGTACTTGACCAAACAAATAAGCCATCCTAGGAAAACATATTTTTCAACATTGTCTGGACGATATATACTAATAGAGAGTTGGGCAAAACTCTTTCCCTTAGAAGCTCTTCCCCTCTACGTGCATTAAAGGATATTTACAGCACAGGCATGAGCTCAGTTTGCAACAGGTTAGGAAAATGTGTGTCCTTATGGATCAATGAATAATATTAATCTGATTATCCTCCCAAGATTCAATAGAAATCAACACATGTACAATTGATTTTCATTACTATTCCTCATTATCACCAGTTGTCAAAAATCATCTTTTATAAGGACTTCAGACTAATTTTCCACTTAAAACAACAATATCAGCCTCCGAGAAGAAAAGTAATGGGTAGGCAGTATTTCGCCATTCACAAATTATCCTTAACTTCTAAATAAGAGCAGTTCCTTAAAAAGGATTTTTAGGCAAAAGCTGAAGTTCTGATTAGCCCTAATTGCATGGTGAACATTCAATTTTAGACATTTAAATCAGAAATAATGTTGAAAATAGTTTATCTTAAATTCCATTTGCATCTTACTATAAGACGCAGATAAGATGTCAAGTGTTAGTCAAATGAGGAGGAAAAAGCTGAACTTTCAGTAACATTAATACTAACACATATTCCTGAAATGTAACATCGGTTAATGCAAGCAAGGACTTTTAATGTATTTCAAGTTCTGTTAACCTATGCTGGTAAGCCTTAATTCTCACTGAATCCTATGTGAATATCATATGGCTCTCCCAAATTTTGTTAGCCATATATTGTGCTGTTTATGCACCCCAGTAGGAGAATGCTCTGCTTTGATTGGTACCACTGACGAGTGTCTATGTGTCTGGGTAGTAAGAATAGACCACTACTTCACTGCCTTGACTGCAACATCTGGAGTGTAATGCTATCCCAGAAAAAACTGGCATAAACCGGAGAAGAACTCTGGGACAAAAAAGAAGATTGAACATGCTGATACATATCCAAACATAGACAACAATGCTATCAAACACCTAGAGGCAGGTGCCTGGAAAACAAAATGAAAACCATACACTTACTTGTTCTATATTTTCTTATATTTCATAACTGTTACGTCTTTCTGTCATCAGCTATTAAACATCTATGAAGAGTGCAGCACAAAATCCTGTATCCTGGAACTTGGCCTCTCTGGGCAAAGGATCCTAATTTGACGTACCCAGATCTTCCTTATGGTTCTGTTCATATTCAAACCTTCAGCTAATTACAACTCTTCTTCTAACAGATTGATATCTGTCCTTTCCTACCTGTAAAGGCAGCACTTTATGCCCCTCTCAAGAATGAGTCTTACTATACAGACAAAAAACAAAATCCTGTTAAAATTTTGTTCTTAATTTCTCTGTATGAGACAAGTGATGATAATTTGGGAAAAGGTTTATTTTGTTCTGAAAGTTATATTCAAATCTCAAGGGAGGGAATTTTTGGATGCTGAAACTACCTTGCTAGGCAAACATACAGATTATGAGCCATCATTGTACAACCACATAAGATAATATTAAACATGAATCTACTAAGATATAGTAACAAGAACATACTTTGTATAAGAAAGGCAGCTCTTACTTTTAGTTCAAGAGTGCCAGAATACTGAGTTAAAAGTTCCTGTTCTAAATCAGTCAGAACAGGTATTTGAAAATCAGTACAACAAATAGAATTGCATTAGTCTTCTTACTTTTGAATAAGAAAAAGGATGTTTTTGTCAGAGATGCACATACGAACAGACTTTCTGTCCAACAACTCTGAGTTAAGCTTCTGTCTCAATATCAGATAAAATTCTAGAAATAGGAAGCAAATCAGACACTTGTTTTAGTACCAAGAAAGATATTCAAACTCTAAAACATGAAAGACTCATAGGAGCTAGTTTTTTCTATAGCTGTCTTATCTGATCTGTAACACCATAACACAGTTTGCAAAATGTGTTTCCACCTTCTGAAGCATCATTTTTTCTATATAAGATTTCAGTGGGGTCCTTAAATTGTAAACATCTCCAGCATTTAATTATGTATACTACTGATTACAAACTTGATAAGGTTTCAATATTCAGTAGCAAAATCTATTTTTCATCTAGGAAGATGAAAGGCATCTTCTTTCTCACAACTGATATACTAACACACCTGTCAGCAAATAATTGTCATGAAAGGCAGGCATGGCTTTGATGCTTAAATCATGTCATCCTTTACCTATCATGTACTGGATTAAACTCAAAGCCTCATCACAGTTTTGATCATTAAATTCAACCTAGCTAAAAAATTGTCACTGTCTCCTGCTTACATCTCCCAAGGCAGCTGCTTTCCTTGAGTAGAATGAATCTCTGAAAGGACGAGGTAAAGCACATCAGACATAACAGAGTCATCCAATCAACTACTGCAGACAACCACATCACATAATTCTGGGCATAATAAAATCCATCCTAACACCAAATGTCCCCTCTGCTCCTCTGAATGGCTGCTCCAGATCTTAATTCCATCCATAGTTCTTCTTAATTTCCACTATAAATTTATTCAGGGCCACTGTATACTCGTTTTTTGTTATGCCAGCATTGTTCATCATCTACAATAGCTCTTCCAACCTCCACAGTGTTTATCTCTAAAGTTTTCATAGGAAACGATAAGATTACAGAGTCACAGGACATGCTGAGTTGGAAGAGACCCACAAGGATCATCAAGTCCAACCATAGGCCCTGTACAAGACCATCCCCAAGAGTCACACCATGTGCCTGAGAGCATTGTCCAAACACACTTTGAGCTCTGGCAGCCTTGGTGCTGTGATCACCACCCTGGGGATCCTGTTCCAGTGTCCAATCATCCTCTGGGGAAAGAATATCCAACCATTTTTCTAATATCCAACCTAAACCTCCCCTGACAACTTCAGGCCATTCCCTCAGGTCCTGTCACTGATCGCCAGAGAGAAGAGATCAGTGCCCGCCCCTCCTCTTCCTCTCATGAAGATCTTTTCTCTACCTTTTTCTTTTGGCTTGGTGAATATTAATTTTAAACATGAAAATACTGATCTCCTTACTGTCCCTTACTGCTGTTCCATGAGAGGGGAAGAGAAAGCAAAGTCTTTTCAATGGCTGCCTGCTACCATAGGATGCTCTTCTAGAATCACTCCCCTAGGTGAAGACTTGAATCCTCTAAGGACAAAATGAAACGTGCATTTCCTTGCCATATGCCGTAAGAACATACACTCATACACAAAACCTGTGCTGCAGCCTTTAAGAACTGGGCTATTTGTCGAGGTGTCTGCTATCCCAGCTTGAAAACGTTGATTATCATATTTGTATTTTGCTATTAGCAAGGGTACACTTTCAGAATATATTATGCAACCACAGGGAAAGTAATTAGGATGAATATTGCCACTAGCTGTTCAGATCACTTAATCACACTTTTCTGCTTTGAGCTAGGAATTATTTATCATAATTTTCTTGACAAACTAAGTGTAATACATAGTGTTTCTCATTTTAAGAAGCAAGCTTTTTCTTCTAAGTATTTATCTTTGTTTGAAATGTTCCTGTTAATACTGAAGCTACAGATGAATCAACTTATATTGACAGGGATAACACAGAATTCAAATGTGAAGCTACTGTCATTTTGAATCTTTAGAGAAATATTTTATCCAGAAATACTAATACGTTCAGGATTCTACTCCTGCAGTAGTCTTCCAAATTAATTGGTAGGTCATATTTTCATTTCACTGCAATTTAAACAAAAAATAGGTTTGCATTTTCATAAATGTATTTTTTAAACTATTTCTAACAGTTTAAGCCAGTGTATATAATTAATTAAACCTTGTATCAACTGGCTCCTTCTGACAGATTAGAAATGACACAGATCTTTCTGATGCATTACGTTGCTGGATAACTCTATTACAGACACATGAGGAGTTATTTAAATTAATTCTGTTTGTATGTGAAAATCAGTATTTGGCTTCTCTTTGCCAATACAGTCATGCCATTTTTCTTCCCAAACGGCCTAGTTCTCTAACATGTACCTCCCATGAAAAGCACATCCAAGCTGGGTGCATTCCACAGTCCATAGTCACATGGTACTTCTCATATTCACTGTAGCAGGGAACCTTTTCTACATGTAAAATAATTCAGTAAATCTGGCTTGAAATGTAAGTGCCATTTGCTCTTATAGTTTCCTTTGTTGATAATTAGTAATATTTTCTTGAAGCTGTGATGTTCCAAGTATCCCTACTTCTTATTCCTTGCACAAAAGACATGTTACTGCTTTTACTGATTGCTCTTCCCAAGAAGAGGCATTGTCTGACCAGCCAACCCTTACCACAGCGTTTGCCAGGCCCTACTGTCAGCCTCCAGCTTCCCTGCAATTGCCCCAGACACCTCTGTCCCTGTGCTGGTTGGGAATGGACACCACTAGGCCAAATTCACACCTTTGAGTAGCACAGGTTTGTTGGTTTCCTCTGATCCATCCCAACAGTTCAGTGGCAGAAAGGTTTAGTACTAAAATAGATGTAAGAATTACTTGTCAAGCTTCGAAGTTAGGCTTTTGCGCACAACACTGAAAAAGGGTTCTTTTATAGAATACAAGGAATGTCGTTCTCACCTCCATTTGACAGCAGTTCTCATTCCTACAGTTCTCAATATACCTCAGTCGGGAATTCCTTGATACCACATAGTACCTTGAGGGAGTTGGTGAACTTATGACCTTCCAAATTATCCCTAATACATGGTCATTTTTACTTCTTTATAACCCTTTACACATATACTGGTTTATACAAATACCTCTGAATGCTACAACTACATATACAAGAAATTCTGCCCAGTTCAGGCCTAATAATTCAGGAACAGAGGGATTGTGTTACTACTCAACAGTTACGAGAGGAAACTTTGTATAAACACATCCATGAAAACCCTTTTTGGTAAAGAAAGAGTTTTCAGGGAATCAGATAACAATCTAAGTTCCAAAATGAAGAAAACCTGAAAAAGTGGAGCAAACCATCTGGCTTAAAAAGGTAAGCGTTTTTTCCAAAAGCTTTTGACTGAAATTGCAGCCGAAAGAACTACTTTTGAGAAAATTTTGATATCCAGCTTCTGTTTGCCATATTGACTGAAAGATATTAATGTAAAAGGAAAAAAAGCTAAATTAAGCAATCTTATGCATATTACCTTTCCTTTTTTTCCTACGTGAGTAGAATAAAATTGTGAGATATTCAAAAATCCCAATTATTTCTTTACGTTTTACATCCTGCAGATATTCAAACAGCAAAAAGACTATAGAGGTCATATGTGAAATTTATGCTAGAATTCCTGCAGATCTTAAAATATGTTGTATGGTTACCTATCACGTTGCTTAATTTTTTGAAAAAATTTTTAGTTCTCTGAGATTTTTCTATGGCAAACAAAGATATGTTAGGACTGCTACAGGTCTAACAGCATTTATATGTTAATGCTATTTGGATTATTTTAAAGATAAGGCTAAATTTAAGACATACTAGCACAAGAGAGAATATTTTGATTCAAGAAAAACATGTCAAAGCTTACTGAGTCTGATTGAAAGTCAGTTGGGAAGTCCACTTTATAAATAGGCTTTCAATCAGGTCAGTTGAGAGCACATTGTGTACTAAGACTTTATTCAGTGCCACTGGTCAAGAAAACATCTGCTCCTGGCTCAACTGGGGGTTTTTGCCACTGCTTATACTAGTTTCAAAATTGTAACATTTTCCTGTAGGTTTGTCTGTGCAACTGTTTAGTTATATACGGTCTACAGTTAATTTGAAACTTATCATTAAAATTCTCTTTGCAGCTACTTCAGAGTGTAGAATCATCAGAAATTTTATCAGAAGGTTTTAAAAAAAAATTAATTACTACAATAAAGGCATCACATAAAACCACACCACACCATACCAACATTAATTCCAGAAGCCATTCAAAGACTTTGTTTGTAGACATCTCTAAGAGCACAAAACCCCATTAATTAGAAATATCTCCCTCTCCAGAGTGATTTATCTTTTCCCCATTCAGCATTATGATGTTCTCTTGAAAATTTTCATAATACATTTGGCAATTGTAGATATCATTATTTAATTAATTAATCGACAAATATTTTCTCTGTACAATAACAGACTGCTCTGTCATTCTTTAATAAACTGCATTTATTCAAATTAAGGCATGAAACACTAGATAGAAAACATGAATTTGGGAACCAGGCAATTGTTTAGGAAGTTTTTATGAATTAGAACAAGTGCTTGATTCAAATGCTTTATAAAGAATGGCACTATGTACCAACATTTGTTTGTATTATATTTGTTTTATTTGAATAACTAAGTAATAGCCTAATTTCAATTTTAGGACTGCTGCTTTGATAATAAAATAGTTTCATTTATAATTTAGGCCTGGCCTCACTTTTGCCTCAGACATATAAAGCACACTATACAAAAGAAAGGAGATCAGTTGTTGACATAATCTTGTGCTGTTATATTGATGAAGTGATCTAAATTCCTAATTGATCCAGTAGCCCATTACACACTTTATATCACTCAAGATTGATTAAGTGATAATTGCATTTGATGTAGATCTTATACCATGAAACAAACAGTTCATCTCACCAAAAAATGATGAAGCTGAGACTGGACAATCAATTGATCCACCTAACATTTATTTCATACTCTAAAATATCACTAATACCATATTCTATTAGAAAACACCACTTGGGCTGTCATTTTCTTAACCGTTTCCTATAACTTTAGTAGATAAGAATATTTACAGGATTAGTCACGCTGAATTACTTTGCTCTTTTCCAAATATTGAAAACCATCACTTCACCAGGCCCCTGAATGCCCAGGCAGCTGCATGTGAGTGTCACCTCAACACATGCTAAAATGTCAGACATCTATACACTGCTTTTTGTGAATCTTGGATTATTTTGCGGTTTGTTTGGGTTTTTTTGTTTAATATTGGCTCTCAATATAAGCAGATAAAGTAAAAATACAGATTATCTGATTTTTTTTCATTTACTTCTCTTTTGTTTTCATTGGCAAATGGTGCTCCTTCAAAATCAGCTCATGGATAGTGTCAGAAATAGGATTTTGTCTTGTCTCCTGACTACTGAAATGGTACCAATGAAACACCACAAAAGGCAATTATAAAATTGTCTCCTCTTGTCTGGTTTAGCATTTGTCCATTGACTAGGTGTTAAGAAATAAAATTTAGTATATGAGATTTCTTTCCCCTCCATCAAAGGCTGTTCTGAGCTGGTGCAGTGCAGCCACTGACATGTGAAGCATCTGTAAAACGGGAGTTACAAAAAATGAACTATAAAGTCACTTGTCAACAATTTCATCTTCTTTTGTTATTTGCATGCAGTTTAACTGTAACCATGGATCCAGGCAACTATTCTGAATCCATAATATTGCAATCATAAGTGGCTTATTTTAGGATGCTAGGCCATTCAAAAGAAAAAGTGATTGTGTAAGACAAAATGGAATTTTCAAACAGAATAATTAACCTCTATATGTGATTTTTTCATTTACCTGTTTAACACACCTGCTACACCTTTGCATATGATGATTTGTGTTGTCAGTGTCTCAAAGCTTCCAATCCCTTGGAAACATTAAGGTCAATGGAACCAGCTGAGAATTGGACCCAAGAGCTTTTCAAGAAGCTATTTTTCTTCAAAAAATATCAGTATCAGGATTTCATTGATTCTCCAAGAGTTGGTAATATTGCTATGCTGCAGATGAGGTGCTATCAGTATGTCATTTAAAGCATGGACTGGTAGTCTGAATCTAGTAACATCAGTCAATAACAATAGCTGCTCTCAAAGCATGCTTTTCCCCACAGAAACCAGCTTCTGGAAGGTAAATGTACATTTTTGTTGAATAGTGGGAGCAACTAGAGCTCCTTATAGGATAGCGAAAATCTCAGGAGAAATTGTTATAGAACAGACAAGAGCAAAGAAAAGCAGTAACTGAGCTAGCAGAACTGAAATGATTTATACTGCATCCTGGGCCTATTTACACAATAGTGAGTCTAATTACTTTTTTCCTTTTCAGAAAGAAAAAGTTGACCTTTTTTTTAATTTTTTTTTTTTTTTTTTTTTTACTCAAGTTATCTCTAGAGCCATAGTTTCCAAATAGACTGCAAAATATGTCCAGAAATACCCATGGTCTGTGTTAAACCAGTTCAGATGGGATAATCCTTGCTTTAGAAGAATTCTATCAGTATATAAACAAACTATTCCAAGCATTTCAAAACTTTCAAACAAACAACAAACAGGACATGTTGGTACAAATGCCTGGCTAGTGCTGGGACAGGGCTGGGGAATGCTACTTCTCAGCCACCAGTTTACAGTCTTCTTACCAAATACCTCACTTTCTTTGAGGTCAGCATAACGCAATTTACCCAGAAGTAAAGTTTGAGTAAAAAAATCAAACAAGCCTATCAGAAAAACTCCTGGAAAAGTGCATTGGCTCATTTTCTCATCTAGATTAAAGCTGTTCCTCTGTGGTATTCAAGGGGCAGCCTCATCCATTGCAACTTCTCATAAAAGTGCTACGACAAATCTGTTCTTGAGTACTGGATTATCATTTTTTGGAATCAAGATCATGAGAATTAGAGCTGAATCAAGAACACATTCCTCTCTGATTTTACCACTTCTGGTTATACATTTTTGTCTCTATCCCTGCCTTTCCTGTGACTTTTGTCGTACTTAACCTTAGATACTTTTGCTTCTCCTTTCTTCCTAACATTGCTTTCCTCTCTTGAAAGTATCCCATAACTTTAGATAAAAACCTGCTAAGAGCTAAATATCAATTACTGATGGTATGTAAAAGCATCAGCTCCAAGTTTGGAACTGAAGAGATGGAAGAATTTGCAAGATAAGGTATTTTTCATCATTGAAGTCTTTGCCTGAACATACGTAACAAATGTGCTTTACAAACCAAGTATGAAATTGCTACAGGCAAAGGGCATTAACAAATTGGCAAATCTGGTGCCTTAGGGAAGTAAGCAAGATGAAGTTACCTGTCCTAAACTGCTGCTCTGTCACTGTGTAAATATACACTTTCTTCAAGTGCCACAGGGTGTAAACTGAAAGGACGTTGCTGAGGGGTTGCTGGCTGAACACTTTGAAGGAGACTTCATTTGTGATGGTAGAACAGCACCCTGGCACACTCCAGTGATGCATTCAACTGAACTGTTCTTGGGCTTTAGGAAAGATATTTGTCAATCCTATATCATGAACCTGTGTGGAGTATCTTGCCAAACTAACTTATATCTAATATAACTAGAAGCATTTATAAGGCCCAGGACACTGAAGGATATATTATCTATTTCTGCATAATCCACAAGATTCATGGCCTTCTGCTTTATTCCAAAACATAAACTGATCTGTACATGTGCTTACTTTCCTTATAAAAGATATTTTGAAACTGACATATTTGATACGCAAATAATTGAGGCAAAGGTATATTTTCAGATCGATATGCGAAACTTGTCTACCTGGTAAGAAATGGTTTAAGGTGCAAGAGTTTTAAGAAAGTAGATGACAGAGCAAAGGCCTAACCATTCTAATGAGAACCTTGGTAAGAAGGTAATTGTGTTCATAGCTATATATGGTAGAACATAAGCTCTAAGAATTTTGCTCTAGAACATTTAGCTCTAAAATGAAATAAATACTACTGTTGCTGCTTTTAGCAAGGAATGTAGCTGCTCTCTGTGCTGCAGCATCAAAACTGACAGGAAATATACAGCTATTCATTTATTATATATTTCTGGGTGACTTGAGAGTGACCTGGTGTTTAGTCTTACAGGATTCACGATAATTTGAAACTTCGGACAGATTGCAGTGTTAGTGCTACTGACTTATAATGGCAGAAAAATTCACACAACTGAGGTGAGAGCACAGATAGTTTCCAGGAATTTGTGTGAATTAACAGTTAAAACTAAGAGATGTATTTTCTGAGAGAAGTGAGAACTCCTGCATTAAAAATCTCAGACAAACTCAGGCACAGCTGAGAAAACAGACAATAATAAACACTATTCAAACATGAAAAGAGAAGCATATCAAAGTGGGGATGTAAAAGTGCAACATTTTTAGGTAATAAACTGTTCAGAGGGAAGCCAGGCAGCAGCAATCTCTCAGCAGTTCATTTGTGATTTTAGCTGTAGAACTTGGTTGGTTACAGCATTTTGCTTCGTTTGAAACTTGCACAAAATGCCCTCATTAGGCCTTAGCAATACAGTTAGATTTCCTAATTTGATTTTTACTTGGAAAGACAAAGCATCTTTTCCAACAGACAGCAAAACCAGGATGCCTCTAAAATGAGGCTTCCGAGATTGAGGATAAAGTTTCTCAAAGATAGACTCAAATGACCATCATGCTCTCACTTTTAAAAGTTATAATGCAGATAATGAAGTTAACTTCAAAATAGACGTTACTGACATCCTTCTAGCAAGGAATGTCAAGCAGTAATTGGAATGTGAAGCTGTTGAACTCTGCTGTCATCTATTCTGCAGAAAACCTGGAGAAATTGCACTGCATGCAGTGGTTTTCTTTCTCACTGAAACCAGTGCCACCAAGATCACTGGCAGATGACACCAAGAACAGTGGCAGGCAACACAATCAACTGCAAGGACTCTCAGCTCAGGTACCCCATGTTCAGTGCATTTCAGTTGCCTATTTTAACCCTAGGGATAATAGACTGAACGTTATTAAGGTTGTTGAACAAAATAATTTTGACAAAAGATTGCAGTACACATTTTCCTGCTTCCCTCTTTAACCAGTCAGAACTCGTATGGCAAAGGGATACAAGGAGCCAAAATAACAAAAAAGAAGAAAACTTTAATATTATATTCTATTTTTTTCCAGAAGTATTACATTATACTTTTTTCTTGTATCTCTGGGGACATGTTGCCAGTGCCAATCCCAAAGCCTTTCTAATTTTAGATCCTTCACAAATTTGGTTCATAGAATAGTATTGCTTCCACGTTGTTTCCACTTTGTCAGAAGCCAAGCCAGATTTTTTTTTTTTGCTTAGCCTTAGCTCACCTCAACATGAAGCCAAAACTCAGCTTCTGATGTCACTGAAATGCTTAATTATAGGCCTTAGCAGACCCAGTCCATTTCTGACACAGTAATAGGTACCATCACAATTTCTGCTAGGGAAAACGATTCATCACTGAAGCATCAAATATACAACATTGACATGTTCTAATGAAACTTGGGAAAAGGAAAATTAATTAATGAAGTCTCTTTGCATCATAAAGTAACTGCAGTTGTCACTGATGCAAAACCATAAGCAGAGGTTAAACTGCATAACCTTAGGGCAAGAGACCAGGAGATTAAACGTATGGAACTATGGTAAAGAGAAAAACCATGAAAGACATGCTGTCTTTGGGGTGTTTTTAATGACTTCTGTGTCTGGTTAAGCAGTACCCTGTTAAAATCATGATTGCAAGCCAACAGTTTCAGTAATCATCAAATGATCTTGTAGAGCTCTTAATTTTGGAAAGTGCTGAGTATCCCACCCACTGAAAAATAATCAGACTTCGACATACCTCAGACTGCTCACAAATTGAGACAGTAAAGATCCTCAGTGTCTTTGTGGGAGAAGACAGTTTTCAGCAAGTATCTGTACAGTCTTTGATGAAAATGAAAAGCAGCAGCTGCTACTGTCTGTGTTTATTGTATACAATTAACTGGCAACCTCAGTGGTCTTACCAGATAAATACTGACACTACAACAACTAAAAGTGTGTTTGGCCTTATGAGTGGCAGTCATATTAAAGCAGTTGATTAAATCACTGTAGTCCTTTTCCCTTTGTCAAAAAAACTCTTACTTGGGAAAGTACTCACTAAAGAACATATGAATTCTGGCTAAATCGATTTCAAATGTTTAAGGATGTGTAATGTGTGATGTTATTTTCTCTTCACTGTGTTTCAGTTGCAGAAATAAATCTGAGAATGGTGATAACATTTTTCTCTAACTCCCTGATTTTTTTTCCTTTGCCCTGGTGTTTAGCATGTTTGGGAGAAACATCTATTAGAAATTTTTAGTGTCCAGCTTATATTAAACCTTCTCGGGATGTGTATCTAGTCAGTTTAGGTGTTTGGGTTCTTTGGATAGAATACATAGAAATGAAAAAGACTTATAAAACTAGATATATGTAGGGCAGCAGTGTCTGATATGCTGTATTTCATAAGGCGATGTAGACATTGACCTCATCCAGCAAAAAATGGAAAGGGTCGATTGCATTCGCAGTCAGAATTTGTGGCATGTATAGTAACTGATTCATTCCCTCAGCAGATTCTGTTTCAACTCATTTCCGAGTGTGCCAGAGTTCCATATTTCTTAATAGAACAGGATCATAAAATATTTTTTTCAAAAATATTGACTACCTTTAGCGATATTAAAGCATCAATCTAATGCCTTACCCACATGATCTTCCTAAGAAGGGAGTCAGAGGTCAACTAGTTCACCATTTTCAAAGAATTAACAAAGTCCATGGCACTGCCAACTGACAGTTTGACTTGTGTTCGTTCCTTGCTACATTTTAAGTAATGTTGTTCAGAGAAGAAACAAACAAACAAAACCCCAACAAAAACTCTCCAAACAAACAAACAAGAAAATTTTAGGCCTTTCATAGGAAATATTTTTTTTTTTTAATTCTATGCTAAACATAATCAGCTTATCTATTGAGAGTCCAGCACAGTTACTTCATTTCTAGAACTAGTACTGTTTGAGTGGACCAATTACAGTGCCTTTCACCATAGTGGTTAAAAATGAGTAAGTCAAAAGGTCAAATGCTAAATGAATAAAAAGCATGCAACAAGGCATAAATGATAAACAATTGAAATCAACATGAATTAAATGGTGACAAGATAGATCACGTTCAGCACTATAACCAGTTGTAAACAATGCAGATTATTCCCATTTATGTAGGGTTCAGGAATAAAGCTCTCTGAACACATCATAGCAGAGCAGAAGCATCCTACAATCTTACTGAGCAGGCAAGGGACTGGAAACAGGATTTACATTTTTCATCTTGCATAAACAGAGCGCAACATTTTCCAGCAATCCTCACTGGAAAGTCACATGGGAACTGAGGGACAGCTGAAAAATAAAATTTCTCCTTGAAGTGGTCAAGCAATCTATATTGGGCTATGTATGTGTTCAGTTCAGGTCATATCTACAAATATTGATTGGTAGTTGAAATACTGACACCTAAAAATTGCATTTTAAGTGACAGAAGCTATGACTTCCTTAAGAAAAAGCCCAAATAAGTTCTTCATTAGTTTAAACACTTCAACAGAGGCAACAGAAGGAAGATGAAAAGGACCAGTGTGCCCTATTTGAAATTATTCTAGGAATCAATCACAAGGAATTCAAAGAAGCTTTATGAAGCAGTATAAGACCTTCAGCTAATCCTTCTATTTATTTAAATCAGTGAAACCCTTGATGGGTGAAATCAGAAACAGAAGAGAGTAAAATTCAGCTCAACCTTCTCAATCCCTTAACAATCAGTAAACAGCAGCCGAAAATGTGGAAAAATGAAGTCATGAACATAAATGTGTCTATTGCTGACAAACCAGGGCCTGCTTTCTCTGCTGCATCACCTGAAAAACATTTCTTTTATTAAAATATACCTTTTTGCTGAACTTACAGCTATGTAAGCATGGTAAGCATGGAAGCACCCAGGTCCAAATTTCTGCTCTATAGTTCAGTATTTTGGGACAGAAGTGATACCTTTGATGTCAAAAAAATTAAACCCCCTATTTTGCCCGTGATTTTTCTGAAAGCATATCTCTCATTAAGAGCGATAATCTTGTTCCAGACAAACTCCATTTCTATTGAAGTGATCAATGGCATAGAGATGGATCAACATTAATTTGCTGCCAGCCTTCCAAATCAACACTCCTGGTATAGAGAGAATAGTATTGTGCTATTCTAGTTGTCTGCATCTATTAATTCAACATCACTGATGTATTTTATATTTTTAGCTTTTTTATAACTAAAAAGTCAATTCTAGGTATTTCCCATATTACCAAACTGACAAGGTACACTTTTAATTGCCAAAAAAATGAATATAATCTAATAGTTTTCCTGGTGATTTTGATCTCAAATTAAAGGGAAAAAAACCCCAAAACAAAAAACATGGAAAACGTGTTATCAAGTAGGCACCATAAGCAGATGGAATATGGTGGAAGAAAACACTGCAAACTTTTAAGAGACATTCAAGATAGTCATACACCTTCTCCAAAAGCTTGGCTTTGGGAGAAAGCAGCAGATGTTTTCATTTAAGGAACAGACAAATTGATGAAATGAGTACAGCTATTCATAGATATAACAGACCCATATGTACTGAAGAAAGAAACTAGATCTATAAAGATACAATAATGGACCAAAAGGTTAGAGCTCATGTGAACATCACAGCAGAAGCACCTTGACTGTACTTCTCTCTTCAGTGCTGCCCTCAGTTTTCACCTCTTTTTGACTTACAAGAAACCAGTTGCTACCAAAAGAAATTACGCTTCTCACAATTTCTTTCTCTGATTTCCTAAGCAAAGATGGTTATTTAGCTGTATAAAATACCATCTTTGTCTACAAAATAACTGTAAATCAGAGTACCTTTAGCCACAATGACATAGAGTAAGGAGGGAAGATGCATAAGACATCATAAGGCTGAACCACTGCAGCTTTTGAGTCAGCCCTTGAAAAGCTCTCAGAGTAAAGCACATTTTCTCCTTGACTTGTACCTGCTGCTGGGCTCTGACTCACAAGATTGTGTTTTCCCTTGTGGTGAACATTTGTTAAACCGCAACCTCATTTATCAGGAATGTTCACACAGACCTTTCACAGAAAAGATCTAAATGACAAAAACGTATCGGTCTTTTTGACCGGGCACCTGGGCAGATATTACAACAGTGACACCTGAGGGCGACCCCTGCTGTCATTTGCCTTTAGCCATGTTCCTCTTCCATCATCTCATCAAAAACAGAATATACCTGCCTGGCAATTTGCTGAAGGTGCCACTTAAAAGAAAGATTGGAAGAGTTGCTAAACATGGAAGATGAGAACTCAATATAAATTTCTTCTAGTTAGTTTTTTACTGTGATACAAAGCTGTGATGAGAATAAATGACATGAAAGTATGTGAAAAATATGCTGTTTCCATGCACTTGTAGTTCATAAAGCATATTCTACGATAATCCTTTCCCAGCTGACTGCCCAAAAGGGCAGGCTTTTATCTTTATTTCTAGGTGCTAAATCACACAGATGACAAAAAGTTGCTATGTTTTCCAAAAATCACCTTTCCAAACAGCATCAGAAACAGGGAGAGAAAACAAAATGTAGGCAATGTTTGCTGCCTAAGCTTAGAATTGCAGCACTGAATGCACACACAAGTAGAGAATGGTGTTCTTTGAGGAATTCACCCCATCAAAGGGTGAACCACTCAAAAAAGGAGGTTTCAATAACCTTTTTTCTCATCAAGAGGAGCATATGAGGCTTCCATTGTGCTAGAGAATTTTTATAACATTCAGTGTTAAAAGTTCTTGCTCTGCTCAAATATTCTTGCTTGATCTTGAGTACAACCAAATGGCAGCATCTCTTCCCCTTGCCAGGCTGGTCTCAACACCTGCACTGCTCTCACAATTGTGCCTGAGGCTCCTAAGAGCAGTGAGGGAGAGGCTGTCATAGGGCAGTTGATGAGATCACTGGATCCTCAGTAACAGCAGTCTCACTCCACAGGTCCACTCTTGTTATGTCACATGCAAGCTGATGTAGGCACAGCCTTTTTCATCCTTTTGACCCCTGGCTCCGTGAAGCAAACCCAGGCCTAACAACTTCCTAATGCATAATTTTCTACCAGTACTTAAAGCTGGTATAGATTAGCCATAAAACAGCTTGTCATAGATGGATTAAAATAGGCTTTTACAGGCTGGAAATGTGAAAGGCACCATAGACAAGTCAGGTGTAGCCATCGGAGCTTCATTTCAAGTGAACAGAGAGAGAAAGCTGGGTTTAGGCTTAGGAAGGGCCTGCTTTGGACAACTGCAGCAAGGAGGGAGAAATTACCCTCAGGAGGAAGGTATTTCCCTCCAGGGTTTGTGAAGAAACAGAGATCTAAAGTAGGTTGAAATACCTTCACCTTTTACAAACGTAAAGTCTTTGGTTTTAAACCCTAACATGCTGTATGCTTGATCTGGCCACTTCAATACTTTATTTTTTAATAACATTTTAGTTTAAATGCAGATACAAAAACAATTATTCTAGTTAGGGGAATTAAGGGAATTAACCTTGAGAAAGTTCTCAAACGGAAATGAAAAGCAGGATTTATCAGTAAATTAGTAAGGTCAAACCATGTGCTTAGTTTTATAGGTAACATGTAACAATGCTTCCCTACTGTTTCACACACCACACGTTGAGCTCTCTCTGCGTTCTCTTGTTTTCTGCTTGTAATTGTTGTCATCATGAAAACTACTCTTCCCCTTTTGCTTCTACAGAGCTTTTAGGGATTTTATATGTAAAACTTTGTGTAATGTTGAATGCCATTAGATACAGCCTTCCACACCGTGATTTCAGAGCCTAAATGTATAACTAATGAAAGTGATCAGTTACATGACATTATATTCCATACCTTAATTGGATTCTTTCCTATTGTAACCTACACTTTCTAGTATTTCAATTGCCTTCATGCTGTCTTGCACTGATTTACTGGCACGTAATTTACACCATTTATGGCACCACTAAATTTGGCTCAGGCAAAGTTCCTGTAAGTGGCAGCATGCTGTGCTACAGATAGATTTGCTGGGCTGGACCAGATGGTAAAATTCTGTTTTGAAATTGTACTAAAAAGTGTGTGTGGAAATGACAAGAGAGGGAAACAAAACCAAAAAATCCTTACAAGAGAGACATTAGGAACCACTATGAACAAGGAGGCACAGTTAGAAGGCAGATCACCTGTGTTTACCTGTTTATGCATCTCCTTTTAATTAAAGAGGTCTTGTTTCTTACAAAAACTCCTTAGAACTAAATTCCCCTTATTGTAACTTAAATAGAAGTTATACAAACAGTTATTGTTAGTTCATTAAGGCAATGTGAATAATGGCTACTAGGCAAATTCTATCTTCCACTGAAAAATTGTGGTAAAGGGAGGAGAGACACCACTCTGGCTTAGGTTTGTCAGTGCCCAGCATAGGGGTGGGGGAGGGAAGTTCTGTTTCCTAATAAAGGGCTTTGATACTCAGTGAAATATTGAGAATTTGCTTATTCTGTGACACAAATTACAAAAGCTCGATTACATAACTGTGATCTGAAATTGTAAACATTTTAAAAAATGCAAAATAAAGAAAAAATTCACAATTAAAACAAATCAGAAAATAAATTGAGAACATTTTTGACATTGTTCATTGAAGTAGTACAACTGTTCTAATCCACCAAAAGAATAACAGATCTGTTCCAGAAGTTACAATTCTTACTGCATGTGTGCACTTCAAATACCCAAAGTCCATTAAAGGCAAGAGTAAAGTACTTTGTGTATGTCATTCAAGGCAAATGCAGATGAATTCATGGTGATTTGTGTTAGTATAACAAACACTTAAGAGGTATTTCAAATTTTTTTTTTTTTCAAATAAAAAATATGAACAGGCTGATGTTTTCATTGTTCTTGTAAAAGGTATAATTCTAAGTACAGTAATATGAAACAGCCCATGGCTAGAGAAAAATGCCAGTTTGGAAGTCAATAAATAAAGCTCCTGTTTAATTCCCCCGCTAAATTCACAGAGCTGTTGTTGTACGTTAGAGTTAAATAAAAATTTTTTTGAATTTGACTAATTCCTCCAAAAGAGTTCATACCACAAAGAGTTTTGCTGTGTTTTGTTTTTTTAAGTGGAAGACTGAACAATTTTGAACCAGATTATGTTGAGAACTTGGGGTGGTTTATCACTGTCATCAGTATTCAATTCATTTTACAGTATTATATAGTAAGAACTAAATGATGTGTGAAATTAAAAAAAAATAAAAGAAAGGGGAATGCATGAATGCTCAGAGAAGAGTTCACAGACAGCTGGCTGCTGGGCTGGTAAACTCACTGTAATATTCTTTTCCAATAAGAAGGAAATGCCTGTGAGGTTCAGAGGTCACAGAACAGGAAGAAATTCCCACACTAATCAAGTTTGCCTTTTTGTAATTTAATATTCTCCCTCCCTTGATGATCGCTTCCCCTCACACATTTCTTTTGTTCTCTCCACAGAATCCCTTGCAGTCTGTGTTTGTTTAACTGAATGCATTGGGATAGAAAGGTCTTCCACCTGTGCATTGAAAAAGCTTTACAGCTAACAAGCACAGGACCTATAAATAGCATATCATAACAAACTTTCCTTGTGCCTTTAGTAGCAGAGACACGTCCAAGAATAGAATTAAAATGAGTATGCATCACTGTCAGGATTCATGGCAGAATCATCATCAGATAGAGATAAATCTGCTAAGTAAAGGAAGACAGTGTCTCTTTTTGTCACCTGTAATTGTTTTCCCAGGCTAAAATTGAAGTAGATCACAAAATATGTATCGTATATAGTGACTGCTAGAAAACATCACTTGGCAAAACTGTTCACTCTGAAATTCCTCCTTGCAGTTATGCCATTTCGATAACAACTCATCATGTGTTACATTCTTCTTCTTTTAAGATCTATAAACAAAAGATAAAAGCACATTTATTTTCTATATTGTGTGGGACCAATGATAAGGAAGAAGTTGTCAGCAAGTAGATCTTTTCAGTATTTCTTCATTTTGAATAAATTTACCAGAGCATAAGGATAATAAGTCGTGCCAGGTCCTACCGCTGTATTTTGTCACATCTGTTACTAAATAACTAAAATAAATACTTAATTTATTTATTGTGATATTTTTACAGTATTTAAACCATCTTAGCCCTGAAAACCAGACTATTGTAGACTCTATGGAATGTGGAACTGAGAATAGTTTTTCATTACAGATATACAATCTCATAACCTAACATTCTGGACACTATATGGATCCTTTATAGAAAGACTAGATTATGTATTGGGTTTTTAAAGTTAATTTTTGATCTTTATATTGGTAGATAGAAATCTCATCTTCTCACTTTTTTTTTTCCTCCCATGAGCACCCTGAGCAGGAACTAATTTTTGTAATGTACCTGGGTAATATTACCATAATTTTAACTCTGGGAATTCAGAGATCAAAAGCAGCATATTCACAATTACAAAGCAAGCACACTATACTTGTCTAAATTATTAATCCATGATCCAGGGAAAAAAAAAAAAAAAAAAAAAAAAAAAACAAAAAATTTCCCNAAAAAAAAAAAACAAGCTAGAGATTTCCTCTCCTTCCTGTCAGAAAACCTGCTCAGGATACATTGCCATACCCAGAAAGCTGTTCTGAGCATCAATGTAGCCTTCAGAAAGTAAAATGTCATTGTGCCTGGGTTGAGCAAAATTGGTAATAACACTTCACATTAAAAAAATAATAATAACTGTACCCAGAAACCCGAACAGAGCATGCTTTGAGAATTATTTGTTGTATTTTACACAGAATTAACAAGGTCGGAAAAGACCATAGAGATCATAAAGTCCAACCTATTACCTAACTTATTAACCTACCCAACAACATCCCATCATATAAACCATGTCACTAAGTAAGCCATCCAACCTTTGTTTAAATACACATCCAGGGATGGTGACTCCATCACCTCCCTGAGCAGCCCATTCCAATGGGCATTCCAATTTTAAGAGCACCAGACACACATAAAGAGAACAGAGACACGGGAAAACAAATAGTCTGAATTTACATCATAGTTTTTACTTTTCTTTCTCATTCTAGAAAAGAAAAAAAAGGGGGCAGTTAATCAGGCAAAAAGTTCATGTTTTCTGGGTGCAATCCTGTACAATGTGCTCTAGAAAGACCCTGACTGAGCAAGAAGGTTGGACTAGAGCACCTCACTGGTGGTCCCTTGTAACCTGACACATTCGGTGATTCTGTTCACCTCCTTTGCCACCAGTTCTATTAAATAGATCCTATATCCTGTGCAAACTTTCTGTTCCTTTTTTAAAAAATGATTCCTGTATAAAAATGTGTGCAAGGGAGAGGAATCTTAAGAAAATACTTTATAGATATATTTCACATTAGAAAATCCAAAATAATTTTTTTCCAAGCTGCTGCAGTTATAGACATGTGATCAGCAACCTTACTGCAGTCTTTGAACAGGACACTGGTGTTATATTCCTTTTGAAATATTAGAAACCAAATATTGAAATCGCCCATTTTGCAATTAAAGAAAAAATATTAAGACATTAGCTTCTACAGTCATACAAACAGAAGAAAAATCACTGTCAAATTTCATCCAAAAGGTAATATTTTCTGCATAAAGACATGGCAGAATAATAGCCTTGTATCACATATTTGGTCTTTTAACTAAAATAATGGCATGAATCTCATCTATTTTTGTTACAATAGAAGACATGCACTACCTACTGCTGACTTGACATGCTGCAGAAAGCTGAGAGCAGGCATTTCACTTTTGCAAGTTTGCTGATATTTTTTAAAAAATGTTTTCATTTATCTTTTTCGAGTTTGCTGATATTTTTTAAAAAATATTTTCACAGTCTTTCTTCTGCTGTTTTTACATGCAAACCAGTGAAAGCACGGCTATCATTTGTGTGGCAAGAGACAAACTAATTTCTAAATGCATAATCAGTGCTGTTCAAATATTCTCTGCAAAGTGTAAAACATATCACAATCTGAAGTTACTGTTTCATAAAGAACAGTTTTCATTTCAACTATAATTCTTCTTGCACCAGAAATTCACAAAGAAGGGAAACTGCTGTGAAGATACAATGTTTTGAGAAATAGGGTAAAATCTAGGCAAGAAGTACTGGCAGTGACTGTATGAAGCACAGTGAAGAAGGCCGAGTTGAATTTTCTGAATGCCTTGTAAAATAGTCTGTATATTAAACTGTTGAATAAAAAAAGCTCTGCAATGAAAGAGATGCAAAACAGTTACAAGTTGGGAAATGGTCCATGAAGAAATGAGAACCATGGTTAATAAAACCAAGGATTTTCTGCTTTAGCCTGTATGAAATCAAAATCTACTCAGAATTTCTGGGAGCAGCATAGACTACCAATATGCCTACTCTAATCCAATGATGGCACCAGCATTCATCATAGCTATTATGGGAAATATGCAGACAGAAGAATTTCTGGAAGGTTTCCTTTATTTAAATAGGTTCATGAGCCAAAATTGTTTTTACAGAGCTAAAAAAAAATGTTAGGGTTATCAGTACTAAGGCATATGATATACAATAACAACACACATGATATTATAACAGATATTGAGCACATATTCTTTACAGCAATAGAAACTAACACCTGTTTCTTGTTAGAAACTCAGAAAGCTTCAGGAAAATTTACCTACACAATCATTAAAACAATTTACAAAATATATGAAATAAATTCTTACTTCCCTCACTCCAGTATCACAACAGCTCCAAAGATTTATAAGGACCAAGGAATCAATCTGTTATCATGCTCATTAGGACCCTGATATCCCAGTTCTTCCTGGGATTGCCACACTTCCTATACAATCTATATGTCACCCAATATCTTCATTTCGACTTTATCTTCGGGAGACACTTGCCTACAAGTGGCTGACCTCCAGTCACTTTTCTTAAACTCTAGAAGCTATTGTAGCCTCAGGGAGAATCCTTCTTTGTAAACACTGTAATCTAGAGGGTTTTCACCCTCAGAGCCAAACATATTCCAGCAAAACACGTCTAGTGTTTACTGGATATGCTATTTGAGCAAAGTCATGCTACATGCTGAGTAAGGTCTCTTTGGTTTGGTTATGTGACTGCTCAAAGCTGTCAAAAAGTATTGCAAGAGGAAAAAAATAAACCTTCCCCAGCAGCTCAATCTACCTTTTTCAGTATAAAAGTTCCCTTTTTTATTTATATGATATTGGCCTGAAGGCAGAACATCACACCCATTCATCTATCACTGTGAATTACAGTTTAAAAGCCTTTCTTCAATAGTAAATTACCTATCCCTAGAATAAACACAACCCACACGACATGGGTTAATTGAAAGGACATTTCCTAAGGCATTGATGCGCACTGTGGTGAGGCATTTTTCTTGCCAGCACAGTTAAATGGGAGGCATTGGAAAGAGGAATACATGGTAAATACTCAGAATGAGAAAGTAGATAAGGCACAGGCTGGAAGTTGGGCAGTATCTAAAGAGCTAAGCAGGGCAGGAGTACCAAGGTGAAAAACCCTGTTGAGCTCTTTCCCCCATGTGCAGCAGTCCTGATAACATTCTTTAGCTTTTGAGGTTTCCTCCATGAAAATTTTTTACTAGTGCAGATTTCCAGACAACGAACTATAGAAGGTTCTTCTTTAAATGTCTCACAAGCAGCACGTATTTTTCTGTGTCCCTGGCAGATTGTATCCTCACAGCACTTTTCAGATAACAGGTAGATAATCTGATTTATGCTACAGTGGAGGAAATTCTAAAGTAGTTTATCAGACTCCCATTGAGAGGCATTGAATTCTGACTCTTTTATAGATGTGTGGCAGGTTACTCATGCTTTGTACACCTTTCTAAATTTCATCGCTTTTATGCAAATAGTTGAGGAATTTGCCCATCTAAAACAAGGAGATGTGAGCTGAGCACAGTAAATTAATTCAGCATGTGCAGACGTTTGATCCTTTTCCTAGTTTTCAGTACATTTGACCTCACAAGATAATAGAAATGCAAAATCTTTGTTCAGGTTTGGTTTTGGATTAGACTGCTATTTTGCACAACTATCCATAAAGTGCATTAGCAACTAAAAAAATAATATGAAACACCAAAGGAGAAAATAGCATGAAAATTAGAAAACTAGAAGTTGGACACCACCATGCTCAGATGTTATAAAGTAAAGGCATGGACATAGTAGTCACAAATATTTTTCTAATATTACAGAAAGCAGCCACAGACTCGTATTAGACAAGAAAAACAGCTGCAACTTGACTTACAACACTTTCAAGGATTTATCTGCTTATCTCAGCATTAGGTTCAAATTTTTTTTCTTACAGTGACAAAAGCAATAAACACTTGAAAGGAAGGATTTCAGTATTTGCAACAGAAGACAACAGGGCAAAAGCTATTAAGAAAGAAGGATCAAAAGAGAATGGATGAACTACTTTCCCTTCTTTTTTCCTTGGAGTTTAAGGTTAGGCCCTCTGGAGATTTTTCTGGTATGAAATCCTTGCAGTAGTTTCCTTTTTACTGGACCACAATTTTAGGATATGTAAAGCTCCTGGAATGTGACAGCACTTGTATCAATGACTATATAAGCTATGTAGTAATAATGGAAAAAAGTATTTATTTCATCCTGTTAATTTTAGGGAGTATATCCTGTCAAATGTGTCTGGGACTGTACAAACACAGAGAACAGGCACATGACTGCTCCTTCTGAAATATGTAAAGAGTTACAAGATTTCACAAAAATTGCATACCTTTGGATGAAGGTGGGTCATCCTGGCTCTGAGCAAGTGTAGTGGTTTAACCCAGGCTGGGTGCCAGGGGCCCACTACAGCCACCTTCTCACTCCCCCTTGCCCAACTATAGAGGAGAGAGAGAATATAACGAGAGGTTTCGTTATTCATGATAAGGACTATAACAGATTCTTTCTTAATCACCGTCACAGGCAAAACAAGACTCTATGTGGGAATAATAATCAAATTTATTACTAACAAGATCAGAGCTAAGAGTGAGACACTAAAAGACACCTTTTACCCCCCACCCCCTCCTTCTTACATCCAACCTATTCTCCCGCAGCGGTCAAGGGAAAAAGGCGAGGTGGG